>WHPX01000974.1:0-246207 GCA_011057435.1 Actinia equina
TCTTTTTTTGGTATTGGGGTCTTCTTACGACCTCCGTTAGAATAATATTGTTCCCTGGTAGCACAAGGTACGGCATACGAATATTCTTACCACACTCGTAACACTGTGCTGACGTGTCGTCTCTATTTGCATTTTCTTACCACAACAATATACTTATTTGGCTTAGTAGGTACGAACTTAGGTTCCAAGCACTTTACACAGAAATCACAAACAAACTCTTTACATTCTTCGCACTCCATATATAGCTAACATATCATAGACTTAAAACAGGGAATGCGGGTAATAACGGTAAAAATCGGAGAATTCACTTTAGGCGGGTAATCCTCCGGTTGTCACTGCGCTAGAACCCCCATTCCCTATACTACTGCGCTACAGGAATGATTTGTCTTGATGAAATCGTGACGTGGGCTTATATGGATCAAAAGCAGGTGGGTGTTACGACAGACTTTGTCGTAAGGCACGTATTTAATTAATAGTCTGGTATTTTTCGGGTTGTTATCATTCTAAGCTGTTTCCACGAAAGAAACTGTTTATCTAGTCAAGTTGTTTTAGTTCCAGGTAGAACTGATATTTTAAATCCGGAAACAACCTCCTCGGCTGATCTCAGAGATCAGGGTATAGCTAACTCACACATTAAATGAGAGCCGAGCTTTCCCTTAAATATAAACACGATTGTCGTAAATATTTAATTAATCGAAACGCAATCGCATCTCAATTGTTGTTTATATGTTCTATTTTGTTATAATTGTATTTCCCTTACCGTAAACTGCACAAAGTGCTGGAGCCAGTATACATGAAAGAGCAGGCTTCAAAGCTGGTTCATTCCAGTCTGGTGCCTTAAAGAGATATCTTCCAACGCATCGAGCTCCCCTTGGTTGTCGTAAGACCACCTGTCGACAAAATCATAGAAATCGTCAGAAGGACAGACAGACGGCGTTAGTGACGAAGCGAAAATTCAATAGTAACCGCGCGCGTTTTGGCGCTGAGAAACTGACTTCCCGCTAAACACGCTTGCGCTCGTTTTGGCGCCCAAACGACCTATCAAGTCCATGGCACAACATACTTAAAGAACCGAGCGGGGTCACAGGGTGTCGTTCGTTCCCTCTTCTTCTACTCTCTGCGTTAATATAACTGAAACATCTTCAAATACACCTTAATTTAGTAAAAGTAGCACCTTAAAAGAGGATTGGGAACAATAGTCTTGTTCATTGTAAATTAGAACTTTTGCAAATATTGACGAACCCGGTTAGCGACAAATCCTCGTACATCGTACAAACACCTGCAAAAGCCTTGTAATTGTAATATAATCAATATCAGCATAGAAGACAATAGCTCGGACATTGGAGTTTTTTGTTATTTAAAATACCAATAGCATAACTTAATACCAGATATCGAGAAATTGAGACCGGCACTAAAATGACAAATAGTCGAATATCGCCCAGGGCCCAGTGTACGAAGCCTGGTAGCGGTATCGACGGATAAATCTATCCAGTGGATATTTTGTTCGGATATCAGCATTGACTTATCCACTGGATAAGGATTTATCCGTCGGATAGCGCTATCCAGGCTTCGTACAACCGGGCCCATACAGAAACACTGCGCAAGCCTTTGTGATTATAGAAATTAAATATCAACATACACAGAATATAATAGAAGCTTTCACAAGGGTGTAATGCGCGAAAATACCGCGCACGGCTTAGATGAGCCCGCGGTGAGCCCCTCATTATTGGTGGAATAAAATACATGACTTATTTATTGTGTTTATCAAACGAACCCTTACTGTAAGATAATAACACATCACTAACTAAGATCTCAATAAACTCTCTGACAAGTAATCTAAGGTATAACCTATGCTTTAATTTTACAATTTAACGTTCATATCGTACTTAACTTATAAAAGAAATCTCGTTCGATCCTTGAATCTGTGCAAGTTCAGAGAACTATTCAAGCTTGTACATTATTTAATAGCTATTTTCTTTGTTTATTATTATATTTAGTCTACAGAATCAACTTTACAGAAACCTTTGATTCAAAGCTGTAAGATAACCTTTATATCAACAAAAGCAGTAAAAAAGAGAGCAAAATTAGGTAAGGTCTCTGTAGAAACTATAAATTCTTTTATTTGGCCTGTCGAAGATTTAACTATTTTTCTTAAAAAAACAAGTTCCTCCCTGAGTTTATTGATTAAATTAATAGTCATATTCCTGTCGCTCTGGTGTCAGTCCCGCGCGAAATAGTTCAATTTTT
Source organism: Actinia equina (assembly GCA_011057435.1). NCBI lineage: Eukaryota > Metazoa > Cnidaria > Anthozoa > Actiniaria > Actiniidae > Actinia > Actinia equina. Next base: position 2,248 of record WHPX01000974.1, read on the forward strand.
AAAAATTGAAAAATTTTTAATTGAAATAATTGAAAAGCTTAGAACTTCGTGGCAACAGTTCATAGTTTTCTAATTTCTAATTCATACTTACCGAAAGGATGACCGTATATCTAAACTGGAGAAGATAGTGATGATGGTGATGGTAGTGATTTCGTGTGAACTAAGGGCCCAATCACTAAAACGATATAAAGTAGTTTGAATTCCAGTTTATTCGAACTCCGGCTTCGCGCAGTCAACTGAATGAGATTCTATATGAATCTCGATCAATGTTCTTCGTAGATGGTTATATCAAGGTCATTCGCAGTCATACATTATTCAGTACGGCTATACCAAGTTATAGATGTGTTTTGCAAACACCCTCAAACAACGAATTATGAGAAAATTCTTTGATATTAATACTCCTGAGTGAAATCGTTGCGTAATGAGTAATGTGTTTGATAATTCTATAATTTTGGCTAGAATTATAGTGTTTCTTTATTGATTTGACAAGAAGTTTAATTTATCAATTGTTCAATAGTTTTTTCATCTTTTCACGGTATATATTTACCCTTTTCCATTACTGTTTCACTTAGAAACACCGACGCAGCTCACACTAGGTCTTAGCTAGTTATATCTCTCATGAACTAGTTTAACCGTCCTTTTTAAGCATGAGACTAGTTTCAACCATCCTTTTGAGCGTGTAAACTAGTCCGTAACCGCCGTTCTTTTGAATGGTGTGAACTAGTATTAACCGACCGTCCTTTTGAAGCGTTGTGAACGAGTTGCTAACAGACCGTTCTTTTGAATGGTTGTCAACTAGGTATGAACGACCTTTTCGAGCGTGTGAACTAGTATGTAACCGACAGTCCTTTTTTGAAGTGTGTGAACTAGTTCTAACCGTCCTTTGAAGCGTGTGGGACCTAGGTTCTAAACGTCCCTTTGAGTTGTGTGAACTGTTCTAACCGTCCTTTTGAAGTGTTTTGTGAACTAGTTCCTACACCGTCCTTTGAACAAAAGGTGTGTGCGTTCCCCTTTGAAGTGTGTGAACTATTGTCTAACCGTCCTTTGGAAGCGTGTGAACTAGTTTCTAACCGTCCCTTTGAAGTGTGTGAACTAGTTCAACCGTCCTTTTGAAGGTGTGAACTAGTTCTGACCGTCCCTTTGAAGTGTGTGAATAGAAATATAGTTGTTCAACCGCCTAGTGTGTGAACATAGTTACTAGCACCGTCCTTTGAAGTGTGTGAACTAGTTCTAACCGTCCCTTTGAAGTGTGTGAACTAGTTCTAACCGTCCTTGTTGAAGGTGTGAACAGTTCTAACCGTCCTTTGAAGTGTGTGAACTAGTTCTAAACCGTCCTTTTTGAAGTGTGTGAACTAGTTTCTAACCGCCTTTGAAGTGGGTGAACTAGTTTCTAACCGTTCCTTTTGAAGTGTGTGAACAAGTTCTAACCAGCCTTTTGAAGTGTGTGAACATAGTTCTTAAACCGCCTTTGAAGTGTGTGAACCTATTCTAACCGTCCTTTTGAAGTGTGTGAACTAGTTCTAACCGTCCTTTGAGTGTGTGAACTAGTTCTAACTGTCCTTTTGAAGTGTGTGAACTAGTTCTAACCGGCCTTTTGAAGTGTGTGAACTAGTTCTAACCGTCCTTTTGAAGTGTGTGAACTAGTTCTAACCGTCCTTTTGAAGTGTGTGAACTAGTTCTAACCGTCCCCTTTGAATGTGTGTGTCTTGTAACCGTCATTTGGAAGTGTTCGTGGAACTAGTTCGAAACCAGCGTCCGTTTGTGAAGTGTGAAACTTGTTAACGTCTTGTGAGAGTGGGATGAACTCGTCTAACCGTTACCCCTTTGAGTTCTAGGTTGGTGGAAATAGTTGCTAAGCCGTGCCCTGTTTGAAGGGTGTGTCCCCTCCTGACGTGTGTGGAATCTAGGCATAACCGTTCTTTTGGAAGCGTGTGAACTATGTTTACCGTCCCTTTGAAGGACAAGTGTTGAAACTAGTTCTAAACGTTTTGAAGTGGGTTGTGGTGGGTGCAACTACCAGTCCTTTGAAGTGTGTGAGATTGAAATAGTTCTAACCGTCCTTTGAGAGCGTGTGTTGACTCGTTATACCGTCCCTTGAAGTGTACGTGAACTAGTTCTAAACGTCCTTTGAAGTGTGTGAACTAGTTCTTAACCGTGCCTTTGAAGTGTCGTGAACTAGTTTTAAAACCGTCCCTTTTGTGGAACTGTTCTAACGTCCTTTGAGTGTGTGAACTACGTTCTAACCGTCCCCTTTGAAGTGTGTGAACTAGTTCTAACCGGTCCTTTTGAAGTGTGTGAACTAGTTCTAACCGTCCTTTTGAAGTGTGTGAACTAGTTCTAACCATCCTGTTTGAAGTGTGTTGAACTAGTTCTAACCGTCCTTTTGAAGTGTGTGAACTAGTTCTGACCGTCCTTTTTGAAGCGGTGGAAGTATGTGCCAACTGTCCTTTCGAAGCGTATCAATTAGTTTCTATAACCGTCCTAGCTTTAATTCCTCTCTTTTACCCCGACGATGGACTAGCGTCCGAAACGTCAGTAAGTTTTTTCAATCTTTTTCACGGTGTATAATTTACCTTTTCATCATTACTGTGTCACTAGAAACACCGACTCAGCTCACAATAGTTTTAGCTTGTTATATCTCTAATTGGTTCAATATATCTATTTAATTCAGTTGTTAAGGAACACGCGAGATGCGTCTAGAAATTCTCATGACCAAAGGACTTTTTCTAGAAAAATCATGCATATTTTCTTGCACACGATATTTATTTTTGCAAAGTAAAACTAGGTGTTTTAAAACAACAGAGTTTTAGCTCTTCATTCTTAAAAACAAATATAATAAGGTACATTGAAAATTCTTTTGCTGAGAAATTTTTGAAAACCAAGTGTTTTTGCTTCCGTGCTACACGTATATATCTTTCTATCAATTATCGCTGCATAAAATCAACGCAGCTACAGTTAATAATATTTAGTATTGAATCATCTCTTTACATGAAAGAAATTAAAAGAATAGAAATAGAAATAGATTTCAAAAGATTTTTTCAAGTTGTGCTCATTCCACACAACTGTTTATTAAATTATTGTTATCTGTAAACTGGGAGTCAAAATCTGCATCTGCTTTGACGTGGTTTAATCTTTCTGCTATTCTAGTTATTTATCTACTATGTAAAATATGACCAAAAGCTAAGCCGTAACTTGAATCACTGTAGTGCAGTTTAAGCAAATAAAGGCGTGAAGCTAGAAAAACTATGAATTGACAAGAAAAAACAAGAAAAATTACGGTTCGTAAAACCCGTTAAGACAGGGAAAAACGGGTTTATAGTCGTAATAATTTAAAAACCTATTATTTTGCTTCCACCAATGAGATAATCAGAATTTCGATATCTGTTCATTATAGTGAAGTCAAACTACAATCATTGCCAAAATGCTTCGCACGATGGCACATTTTGGCTAACACAGAAAATGGTTTTCTTCTGTTGCGCTCTCCCCCTCCCCCCCCCCCCCCCCCCCTCCCCGTACAATGTTGCCGTTCCCTGAGAGAAAGTTGGTACCTCTGATCAGACTCGCCAACCCTCTGCCAACTTGCAGGAATCCAACATTGTACGGAGGGGTTTAGTCCTAAGTAGTGTTTTGCGAAGTATTCTCTAAAATACTCAAATCTGTCAAGCGCGCCAACTACAATGATTAAGGATAGCAGGTAACTTTGAACATTTTTGTTCGACTCGCTATGAATCGACTGTACTTCGAAGAATAACTGCACAAAATTCTGCATATCTGTAAGAGCTAGCAAACAAGTTTGACATCATAAGCGTTATTATTGAGCAAGCTTTCTTTGTGGAAATCTGCATTGCATAGTTTTTGTCACTTAAAGATTGTAAATATTTAACTAGCTTGGGGAATATTTTTCGCATGTTTGAACAGAGTATCGAAGGGTGACAGGAGTGAGACGCAATGCGCATGTCATCAAACGTTGCAAAAAAAACAACGAATTCAAAAAATTAGAAAATAAAATACAATAAAATAAAGAAAAGCAGTGTACGTTTCGGCTGTAATCTCAACTTATTTTTGAAAGCTTGGTTCTTTGATACTTAAGTCTTGCTAGAATTACATAAATGCTATATACAAATTCGAGTATGGGTTTCCTGTGTGGAGGCTTGGTTCATGGGGAATTCGAAAAAAGTTTCACCCTTATCCCAGGTATTCTTTGCGAGCGTTCTTTATGATTTTCATCCTGGAAAAAATTAGATTTTTGATCTTAATTTCTTGAAACGATTAGCTCGCAAGCACTGCTAGTGATCGTCCTCGTTAAAACAGAAACGATATGCCTTTGGGAATGATGCGAAAAGTCGCGAATTTTACCCAGATTTGGAATATTTTTTGATGCGTTTTGATATAATTTGCATTTTTTTAGATATATAAAATTTTTAGATATATAAAAATTTTAGATATATAAAATTTTAGATATTCGAAAGTCTTTTTACCGCTGGAAGTGTGTTGATAAGCAAGTTGTTTTGAATCAGGTTTCCGTTCATTTGTGTCCTTCGTCCCTGTGGACACTTATCGATAAGGTTGAACAACATAGGACCTATTTCCACCTCGAAATTAATGACTTCTGTCGTTCATTGAATACGAGAAATATTGGTATATGTAAAAGTAATCACATTATCACAATAAGTTTGAAACCGTAATTATGATACGACAGGCCGCGAGCTGAAATCTTACCACGGGAAAACTCCTCATTTCAACAACAGAAAACGAGTGGGGGAAATAATTATGAACAATTTCAGTTGAACATATAATTAAATTCCAATTTTAAATCCCTTGTATTTTGTTATTGTACATTAATTTTCTGAGAGCAAATATTTCCGACCCTCGGGCGAAATATCAATGTTAGGAACACGTTAATCAAATGAAACACCGACATTCGCCAATCTCGTAAACAACTTTACCTAAAACGCATAAAAAAGCTAAAAAAAATTCTACCCAAAAACGTATTCAAATTAGAAAAAAAAAGCTGTTTAAAAATTTTGAATTTATTATAAATGTGAAATGCTAGCACATTCTACGACGTAAAATCTGAATTTTAATTCTCAAAATCCGGATATAAACTACAGGTTAACGCTGCATGTGATTCGGGAATACAAGAGGCCTTTTCTCAAACAAACTAAGTTTACCTAAACTCTGTATAAATTTTTCCTTGAGGTTACAGCTATTTTCATAAAGATGCGACCTCGGTGCTCTTGAGTTGCACGCTGAAATATTGGTTTTCCGCTGCCGTCAATCAACCTAATCAGTCGGTAACTTTCATATTTTTGACTGTCGGCAGCGAAAAAACGAATTTCAGCGTGCAACTCAAGAGCACCGAGGTCGCATGTTTATGAAAATAGCTGTAACATTTGTATAAACTGAAAACCCGAATAACATACAACAAATATAGGAAAAGGCACATGTATTGAATAAACTAAAAGTAAACAAATGGATTCTCTTATTTTGAGTTTCATTCAACGACAAAATTTCAAATTGCAATCCTTCGCTATGCAATTTTTTAAAAGTATTTTGTACTAAATTTATTATGAGTACTGATTTCAACATAAGAGCATGCTACATTAGTAATAGCTTGTGCAAACTGTTGCGACAGTTTAGACTAAAAGTCATATATTATTGAACTCTCCTATTCACAAGACAACCAAAAGCTCCGAGTGTAAGCTTTTTAGTTGGTGACTGGCGACATGATTTCTCCCTTATTTGAGCTTTTGATTCGTGTTTTACGTCAAACACACTTTAGGTAATTGTACTGGAGATTTTCCCTTCCACATGGACAGATGTCATAATACTGTTCTATTTGGCAATAATAACGAGTATGAGTATTTACTAAAACCCGTTTTTTCTTGGCTCATTTTATGGTGCTTTTGGTGTTTATGACGTGTGGAAAGTTTAGATGATTTCTCTCTCTCTAAATTAGTGATATGTACGTATGCAATTAAGGTATCCAATCTTCATATCGATGAAACTGAAAAACTGGATTAAACTCATAGAATAATACTAAAAATGTCCTAAATGTTTTTGTCGTCTGTATAGTTCTGAAAGAAATAGTAATATGCTCCTAAAATCTTAGTGGACAATTCAAAATTAAGATATTGAGATAAAAACGAATAGAAAGTGATAGACCAACCTTTCTAATTTGTGAACCATGTCCTGAACTAGGCCGATACGTTCGCGATGGCAAACCTCTCTAAATATACCAAAAAATCCTTCCAGAGAATTAAACCTAAAGAGAGCTTGTTCTACCACAGAAGGATTACACACGATTTTGTTCGTACCATGTTGATGTTTCCATGTACTCAGTCTTCGGCCTAAGTAAGCAGTAGTTATGTCAATTTTGGATTATGACGTCAACGACGGCTTGGCTTAGACAACAAATTTCCGCGTTGAATGACGCTAAATCATTCAATATATGCAAAGCAATCGGCATTGACACTCCTCCGGAGCTTTTAGCACCGAAAATTTAACCTTTGGGGCTACGAAAGCTATAACTGTACTCTACTACTTCCTTCCCTCTATGAACGAGCGAATTCCTAGGAATTTTAACTTTTAATTTCACGTTATTTTTTATTATTTTTTGCCTTTCGAATGAATTGTCGTATGTGTTAAATATATATATATATTTGTACAAAGAACAAAAAGGGAAAAAATATTATGCTAATCCGTATTTTTCTTTCTATTTATATTTCATCATCAGATTTGAATATTGAATTTTTGAGTCCACTATCACCAAAACATCTCGCGAATCCGTGTAAACATGAATCGTTTCCTAGTATTGAGAGGTATATTTTTAGATCACATTCGTTCCAACACTAAGCGTGGGGGCTGACAACTACATGTAATGCGTAGGAAGATTATCTTAAAGGACGTTTTCAATACAGTTTAAGTGTTAATATGGTTTTTGTTCAAAGTTAGGCGTTAAGGGCAATCTACGCTTGTAACTAGGGAAGAAATAAGCTGAGTTATTGGATTGTTTGCTTTTTTATCTTCGATATCGTTGGCACGATTCAGGGCCCAATCTCATGAATAGTAAGCACCTGATATCTCTTGCTCCTCAAATACACGTCACGTACGATAATGAATAAAACGGAATTAAGACCAACTATAAAACTTTACTGAGAAACACAAAACATAGACTGAGCTCGTGTTAAATTATTAATGTTTCTATTTTTGAATTCGGTAATGATAATTTTGTTTTCCACTTGAAACTAAACTAGATAAAATCGTAAAGTTCAGGATATATATTGTGATATTCACTTAGCAGGGGAGTAATTAAAATTTGATGAATTGGTATTAGAAATACGGACTACTAATAATTTGCCTTGTTAGATAGAAAGTGGTAATTAGACAAAAGCATGCATTTGGCTGCTATATTTATTTTAATGAATGAGATATAGTATTGGATGGTGTGGAGTGGTGATTGATTTGCGGAGCTGTTTTGAAGATGAATTGAGATATTTTGAGGTATTTTGCGCATTTCAAAAGGATGAAAAGAGCGAGAAAGAAAGAAAGAAAGAAAGAAAGAAAGAAAGAAAGAAAGAAAGAAAGAAAGAAAGAAAGAAAGGAAGAAAAATTCCGAAATTAATCCCAGAGCTGCAAAAGTGACTCTATTTATTATTGTCTTTCAAGCCAAGCAACAGAACCAAAATAACTTCTGAAAACCCAAATACAATTCCACCTTAACTTCCGCATAACACCAAAACAAGTAAAATTGTGTTTCTCTCTCGGGGTAGGAATAGGACTCCTGATCATATCAATGATAATTTTGAAAAGCGCAGACATATCTAACGTCTAAATTTTTGACGGTACTAAGTCACATGTTTACCTCGCGAGACAAAAGACCCTTAAAAACACTTTTCATTTCAGACCACGTGTCGTTTCCTTAAGAATCATAATTTGCTCTACCGGTAAGGATTAAGTAGGTACATTTATCTGATGTGAGTAATACTAAGAATCGTATTTCAAGGGGGTTTGAAATGGTACAACACTATACATGTTGTACAAAGGAAAAAGCATTTATGCATTTTGTATCATTCCCTAGAGTATAGCGCCTCTTTGTTTAACGGTTGTATATGAGAAGACACATGAATGGATGTAACTCAAACAACGAATCTTTTTCTCAGGAGAAATTATAAAACGTGGCCTAAAATGTGAAAGCATTTCGCTCAAATTAAACTTAAATCCTTTATTCCATGCAGCTGCAATCTACTGGGCCTCGTGTTAAATATTGTTTGTTTACGTCACGAGCTTTTCTTACGTCAGTGTGTGACGTCACTCACGATATCGTGTACTCAGATCCAATAAATACAAGAAAAATACCATAAGCTGACAAATATGACAGGATGCTAGACGCTTCCCAGCCATTGTGTTTGAAATTAAAAATAATAATAAAATTTTTGCTTAACGGCCTTGCACACGAAAAGACAAATGAATATGGATACAACTCAAATAAAGAATCTTATTCTCAAGAGAATGCAAGGATGGATCCGAGGGTGGTACAAACTAGAGGTTACTAGTCAGCCCCCTTTTGCTCAAATTTCGCAGTATATCGTTAGTAACAGTCACCTCCCCCCGCTATTTAGTATTACTAAAGTTTCACGGTTATATTGTTTGCGCTCTAGTTATAATACTATTCTCTATTATTTGTTTTAAACGATGAACAAACGCGATTCGGCGTTTCTTGTTTCTATATCTTTGCCAATATCAATTCTTTATTCTTTGGAATACTAATATATTAAAGTAATTGCAGAACTATTTTTACATTCGATATGGATGTTTATCAAAAGACAATAACGAATTTTATACACATAATTTAAAAATATTTATTCAAAAGTGCCTAAGTGGAAATGGAAGTGGAAGTGGAAGTGTAGTATTTTTGTTTTTCTATTTTTGCATGTATATGTTATATGATTTAATTTCTCGACCATGCTTGTAAATAACCAACTGGTTTGTCTCCTTGCCAGTTGGAATTATTACACACTTTATTCCTTTGATTATTTTTTCATTTCGTTTATTAAATGTAGGAGGGCCATAATGGAAACTACTGGGATATAAGTAGTGTATGTCACCCTCGTTAAATAAAGTCAATTTATTTTATTTATATATAATGAGATGTGCCATATTTTTCAAGTTCGAGGTAAAACGAAAATAGGCAGATTAAGATTCCCGTTTTTTCTCCCCACAAACGGCAAACGTGACTATGTTTTCATCGTTAAGTTTTCCTACATTTCACTTAACCTTTTGCAAACCTCTCGACAAAGACAAGTATTCTTATTTGTATCTACTACTTGGATATTTTTTGCGATTCCTTTTCACTAATTTTAAAGAATTTTTAATGGTCAACTGATGTTTCACGTTTGCCGTAAACGGGAATCTTAAACTATTCATCCGTCCATTCGTCCATCTATCTTTTTATCCCTCCTTCCCTCAATCCCTCCCTCCATCCATCCAGCCAGCCCCCTATTAAAACAAATATCCATTCATCCATTCCTCTCCCCATTCATTCATTCGTTCATTCACTCTTTCTTAATCCGCACGCATATGTCCTGTGCAAACGGGAAATGGAAAACTAAAATGTTAACGTGAAAATACTTTAAATAGATCTTTGACATAATGACTGCAAGTGACATCGAAATCGTTTTTATTTATAACGCTGACACCTGATAAAGTCTAAACGTGGGTTTTCTGAAGCGATTTGTAAAAAATAAGATAAAATATCCGGCGGCGTCGCTATGGAAACGCATGACGTCACCGGGCTATATCCCTGGAAATAAGATAGTACACTCTCAATCCGTGCTTTGAATAATTTTCTTGATCAAATTTATCAACGTTGTTTAGCTAAAACGGTTCATATAAGTGTATACAAGAACAAAAGAACTACATTCTTAGCTGCAGTTCCAACGAAAATCAAGGAAACAGTGGGTTGAACGAATAAAGTGACGAAAAGGATTGTGGTAGTTGTAGTATCCTTTCTCAATACAGTAGCGGATCCAGGGGTGTTTTGTAAGATCTTGTGAAACCAATCATATTCTTTATGCTCATGAAAATGAAATTTGAACCTCCTATTTGTGAAGCCAATTTTACTATCTTTTTCTGCGTGGCGATCAGTTTGAAACCCCCGATTTTAAATTCCTGGATTCGCCACTGTAATACAAGATTAATGTCTAGTACTCTCTCCTTAAGTTTTTATGTTTTTTCCCCTTTGTTTGAGTAGGGAAACCGCTTATGTTGCTACTTTACAGCACGTACGTTGCACGACATGCAATACCATTGAAATGGCCTCTAAATAATGGTTTTCGTATGAGTGGAACACACGGCACAGACTTACAGTATGTACACGGTACGACATGCCGTAACATTGAAATGGCTTCCCATAAGAATGGTTATCGTATGAGTGGGAAACATACGCTATTGACTTATAGCACGTACACGATACGACATGCATGTCTTAACATTTAAATGGCTTCCACTCGTTATGTACAATTTATATTTACAAGAAACTTTAATACGAACTAAGTAGTAGGAGAACAATTCTTATTAAGAGGGATTCGAAAACTATAAAGATTACGGTCAAACCTCCTCAAGCCAAGACATCACTTTAGGAACTCAACGCGCAAAAGCCACAAATTTACGAGAACATCTGGTCTTAAGCGACAAAAGTCCGCGTTTCTAAAAGATTTTTTTCAAAGCCAAGCCGGAAAACCAATAACAATTTGGCCAAAACTTAGGGATTTCAGTGTAAACTAATCTTCTGTTCCTCCCCTCAAGGAAGCCCTACGCCGGCTCAAAAGTATTTAATTTATTTCAGGTAAGGAATACGTTTTGGAAACTCATTTTTGACTTTATTCCTAGCCTTTTCAATTTATGAGCATCTAAAACCGGAAATACGTTTACAATTTTGAAGTATTAAATATGAATGGCCGAATGTCTATCAAATAAGAATCGATTGTACTAAAGTACTAAACTATAGAAGAAAACAGAGGAAGAAAATCTTCCTCTTGAAGGTCTTGAAGTATTACTGGCGCGGAAAATAATTGCCCTATTTCACTCTGACGTCACATCAAAACGACCTATTTTTTAAACGCAAAGGATCATGGTCGTTGGGCGAGGTCAAATCTACGCAAATTCACCAAACATTGTTCTAAAACCCGTATCAATCCACGAAGAGAAGTAGGATAGCCAGCAAATGTTGAGATATCAACACATATTATAGCTGGAAACTAGGCTATTCTAGATTAAACTGGTTCGCTAGGAGCAAATTTTGTTGAATTTTCTATTGGTTTTGGCGATTCTATCCCCCACATAAACAAGCAGTGACGTCATAGAGAATAAGGTCAATAGCGCAGCGAAAAATAGGTTAAAGATTCGGACAAACAGCGCATTCTGTTTAACCGCTACGAGGATTATACGAACCGATTTTATTATTTTTACTTAAAGTTACAATAATAACCCATGTAAACTAAGATCAACTGCGATCAACTGCGATCAACTGCGATCGGCTGTGAAAATTATCTGCTGAAAGTAAACTTTTTTTGTCCGAATTTCGCCTTTATTCGTTTTTATGACGTCACGGTTGCGCTGCGCTATTGACGTCAGGAATGGACTTAACTAATGCCTTTCTCTCGTTTACCAAGCACTGTTATCTAGAAATACAATCCCGAAGACAGTAATACGTAGTTTGAATAGCCCTGTTGGCCTTTGGCATAATGTTTTCCATACAGACCGTTTGTCATTCTCTTGAGTATGATTTCTTTGTTGAACGGTTAAGCAAGAGAATACACAGGAATATACATATGTTATTTTCCGTCCTATAGTCGGTCCGGATAGGGAAAAACTGTGCTCGATATACGGATCCCGTCTATAGGACGGTAAATTATTTATTTATTTTTTCACCGTTTTTTTTTACTTGTTTTTGTAATCGTTTTGTTTTGTTGTTCAGCAACAAAGCGTACCGGACTGTGAGTGAGGGCAGATACTGACAAAATACCGCCCGCTCGAACATCCAATCAGAACGCACGATTTTTTAGGATACCGGACCGGATAAAAAACAAGAAAATCTCATTTTCAAGACACGTGGTCTGAAATGGGAAAACAGATACCCAAAGGTAAAGAGGTTTATCACGAAAATGTAAAGCGACAATAAGTGTGACGTCACTGGGACATATTTAAGCAGGAGGTCCGTAACATAAGTTATGGACCGGAAACTGCTGATCAATCATTGCGCAATAAATGACATTGGCAAGTATTATTGTTATATTTCATTCCTATAGGCAGAAAGGAAAATGTGTGGGCGAAAAGAATCGTAGTAATATTATACTACGAACTGTGAGGGGAAAAGATGAAAATGACATCGATTTAAGTATCTGATAAGAAAAAAAACTAACAAAAACAAAACAAAAACAAAAAACAAACAAAACAAAAAAATCCGGGTTTCTGGTCACCCATCCAGATTCAAATCTTTCTCAACCGGGCTTGACTTGGTGTTTTGGATATACCAATGTTTTGTCCACTGGACCACGGTTTCAAGAAATTAGCAAAACAATAGCCTTGAAAACAATGCACCGGATAGACTAGACTTTTTAACATTAGTTTTTCTACCGATTCCGTGCGTGGCAGAGATGCAAGGGATTAGCCGATATGGTCTGGGGGCCGGCTGGTCTCTCCCCTGATGCTTCGGCTAGAACATTTTCTTGCGTAATTCGTACACCCAAGGGCAGAAGGATTTAATTGCCGTCAGGTCCGAAGTCCATACGCCGCCTCAGCTCTGCGGATGTCTCGGGGGTATGGCAAAATGGAATCGATTGAAAAAAACTTTTCCTGTTTTTTGTTGTTGTTTTTTTTGTTTTGACGAATGTTCGAATTCTATCTTATGCACAAATATATGTATATATATTTTTATTGGATTAAAATTTCTTTAGTAATAATGATCGACTTTATTTCTTTTTGCTTACATTCAGCATTAGTAGTTAAGCAATCTCTATTCAAAAAATCGAGCTGTGCTTTTCTGGTTTGAAGCATTGCCTTGGAAGAGATTATCGATAAGAGCTTTATTTACTTCCCTTTTTTAATAGTATTTTTCTCTCTATATTACAAACTATAATAACTAAAGTACTACGACTAATGCTACCCAAAGGGGTATTTCAATGTCTCGCCCGACAAAGAAGTGTCGAACCTCCATTTGTTTCTGTCAAGAGTTATTAGATGGGATGTTCAAATTATAAGTTATGGACCGCCAATAGACTTATCATTGTGCGTTAATTTACGTTGTCATATATCAAAATTGACCGTTATTATCCGAGAATCCGAGCGTAAGGCGTGGACCGCAAATTAATGGTCAATATTAGTGAGTTGTGACAGTGCGTCAATTCTGTGAGTTTTCGCCATCTTGGATGTTACCGTGAACAACCAACTTCAAATTTAACGATACTCTGACCTCTTTGGCTTATTTGAGTCAGGGCAAGACTACTCTCAAATTGAAGCCTGAAAAATCCGTTGAGCTGATCTAAGGAAGGGCATGCATGGCTTACTCACAGATCCAACTGTGCGTAAATTGAACGAAGCCAGTGTAGATGAGTATGCATTAAATCAAGCTTTTAACGAGAACGTATATTAAGGTTGTATCCAACTGGGAATATATGGCGAAGAGATTAGTCAAATCTGAAGAACTGATTCAATTTTGATAGATATTTTTACCAAGAGAGAAAACTGAGCAAAACGTCCGAAGAAGAAAAGAGAAAAAGAAAAAGAGAAAAAAGGAGAAAGGGTCCGACTAAAGAAGCCACCATTTACTTGATTCCACACGCAGATATTTTTCTTTAATTTTCTAATTTCTATCCTGAATTTAATATTCTCTTCGAGATGCATGTAGTTTTTGTTGTATTCCCAACAGGACGTTTGAAAATACTTCCTTACAAATCTGTTCTTGTCAACTTAAAATGACCAACGATAGGAAAAATCTGCGTTTGAGATCATATAACATTTTACCTACTGTAGTGTTCCCTGAAAGTTGGCTTTGTTTTCGTGGTGAAAACATCTCTTCAGACCTCCAAGATTACTTTCTTTGAAACTAATTAGCTTACCTTGATTAAATTAAACGGCACTAAAAAATTTTTAATCTTTGGGATTACTTTGCATAGTCAAAATTTTGCATTGTTGATAAAGATAATAATAATTTTTAAATAAATAAGCCTTGTTTTATTTCTTTCCCAAAGAAAAAAAATCTAATGAAATGAGGGCCGTGTTATCCACTTGTCATTGAGTGCTTCGCTCGTAAAACGACAACGACAACGACAACCATAAATGACAACAAGTATCGCTTCCCCTACTCCAAACTAAGAAATGAAACTCCGTAAAAAAAGTGAAATGCTCTGTAATACTTCTAAAAGATAAAAACGTTGTCTCACGGCGGACAAAATCTAAAAAAAGACATAAAAACCCGAACAAGCCGTTTTTTTATCGTCTTCAACAGTTTTTTTTACATAATTGCTTTGCAAGACCATCTTCGATGAAGATCATAAACAAGCGGAAATGTCAAATAAACTTACATAACTACTAAGAAAATAATTAGATTAATTGGAAATTTCTAGGTTTTACAGGTATTTGTGCCAAGTGCGTAGAGCTCAATGCTTTTTTGTCAAATTACTTTTTTGTTTTTATGCAAAAGCGTTTCTTTTTGTTTTGTATTCAACGTGGCAGAAGTGATGAACAATCTATGCTTGGCGACTCGAACCATTGTCTTTCAAACCAAGATTTTTGAAACGAATCTCTTGAGAATTACCCCTGAAAAAAGCCTATTTAAACATTTTTGTTGTTTTCAATAGTTCAACTTTTTGGCTTCCAATTCATTCATGATATTAACTTACGAAAACAAATTTGAAAAATCAGTAGGAGGATTAATTTTGTCATATTATATTCGTATCCCATTTTCAAAAATAATCTCTCTAAAAGTATTTGACAACAAACGCGTAACCAGAAACTCAGTGTTAAAGGCAATTCTGATACTAAATAAGATCCGGAACTGAAAACGAGATTCAATTCTTTTCGAACGGCTATGTTAATCAGTTCGATCAATAATTGAAGTACACCACGCTTAAACGCTTTAAGGATTTTAAACATAAAGGTAAGATACCGTTATACGCCTGACAGGTTATTCCTCGACGATATTGTCTCTTAACTTATACCCGAGAACCGTTTATATGGAGCTAGATCTTAATATATTTTTAGAGGAAGATTTCCATACCTGAACGATGGGAAGCAGCGCCGACTTATCTTGGAAAACCAAAAATATCTCTTCTTGAACATGCTTTATAAAAACATGGTTAAGAATATTTTCGTGGTGAATGAAAGCAGCAATTCTCTCTGTTGTGATGTCTGGGCCACCTTCACTAGCGGTTCTCTCTTGGCCTGAGTGTTTTTGTAGTAGAGAAAATGTCGTAAGGTTTTCTTATATCGCACCATGAGATGTGCTATCGTCTCTGCTATTGGCTGATCGTCGATCTTCGCCTGAGATATGTTGTATATGATCCATATCATCTGTCCTAAGACGATGGCCAGAAAAATTACTTTGAAAACATATCATTTGACGCTAACCACAAACTCTTATTGGCTTTTACCTTAGAATATCTTTCACTTAAAGCGTTTATTGATTGTATATGTGGTCTGGCCACTATACATTGGTTATAAAGTCATCATATCATCTGCGTAGTTCTGGTGTCAGTCAAGATCTAAACTTCTATATATTCAGAAGTGCATGTTACGTCATAGCCGCCATGTTAGTTGACGATAACAAAGCATTCCTCGCTTAGCTTCTCTTGTTAGACTAACCAACACCAGGCGATTGTTTCATTGTTATTTATATCTCGAAAGATTTTAAGCAAAGTGGTTACTATGCTCCCCAAGAAGAAGAACAAGTGAAGTAGATTTTGAAGTCATACGGCGGTAAATATGGTTCTATCAATAACAAATTCCCAAAATCACAGAAGCAGCTTTGATCTAGACAAACGCAATATCGACTTTTACCTATAAAATTGCAAATCCATATCCATCAGTACTGAGATAATTTAGTGCTTAGATTGGCACTAACACCTGTGCGAACATTGATAATTATCGCTAAACTAAGCACTTAATAATCCTTTTATGCCAATAAACTATCTTGGAGATATGAAGAGCACAAAAACTAAAATAGTGGTTAGTGGAAAACGATCGGAATAGCATATGCTATATTTTAGAAGTGCCTGTTGGTTAGATCGGGACTTCGTAAAAAGCTTTTGCATATATCTCCCGCTGAGACCTATTTGACATCCAGCTGAAGACAGTCAGAAAATAGATATTGAACGTGCCATTTTACCCATTTTTTATTTAAAAAACTATGAATTTTTTAATGGTTCTGAAGACTTGATTTTTCAATAAAGATTATTTATTGTATATATAGTTCTTATTCTAGTGCTTTTTGCTTGGTGATTTTTTCACCTCACCTCACCTCTCCTCTCCTCCCCTCTCCTCTCCTCTCCTCTCCTCTCCTCCCCTCTCCTCTCCTCTCCTCTCCTCTCCTCTCCTCTCCTCTCCTCTCCTCTCCTCTCCTCTCCTCTCCTCTCCTCTGTCCTCTTTATGATCAAATTCGCCGACGATTTTTTGATATGATAGAACCTGAAATATCTGTTGATAATTTTAAAGATCTTAACATAATTCGTAACTTAATGATCTCTACCAATGACAAGGTTATTTTTTATTTTTCTAAGTTTATATACAAATGCTTCATTCTTAGGAATGAACCATAATAATTGATGTAACGTATTAATGATTACTTTTGATAAGTTTATCTTTGATTATTATTACCATTCAATTAAGATTTTAGTATATTTGTAATACTCATACCTTTTTTTTTTTAAATATGTTACTTTACATATAGACAGATATAGATATATAGATATTTTTCTTATTACAATGTGTTTGTAAAATATAACGACAACAAAAAAAAAAAATCCCTGTTAATGTTCAATGCTTTAGCAATACCTGTAAACCGTAGGTCATGCCAATAAAGCTATTTCAACCTCTCCTCTCCTCTCCTCTCCTCTCCTCTCCTCTAATTAGACCAATCTTAACTTATGCATGCGAGATTTGGAGTGTATATCAAAAGCACGACTTTGAAAAATGGGACAAAATTCCGATTGAAAAAGTTCAACTACGTTTTTGTAAATATTATCTTGGCGTAAGTAATAAGGCTTCGAATATTGCTTCACGTGCTGAACTTGGACGTTTTCCTTTGATAACATTTATTGATAAACTTTCTTTAAAATACTTTAATCATCTTCTATGTTTACCTGATAATTCTCTATCAAAACAAGCTTTACTTATTTCCAAGTCTTTACATGCAGAAAATAAATCTTGCTATTATACAAACCTTTTACAAATGTTATCTTTTTATAACATAGAAAATGAACTTACAGATGTCATCTCTAATTCTAATTTGGAGAAGTATTATGTAAAAATGCAGGAACTTTACTTCAATCATTGGAAAAAACTCGTAAACAATTCAAGAAAATTATGTTTTTATGAGACATTTAAGGAATTTTATGAATATGAAATTTATCTGGACAAAATTCAAAATTTTGAGCAAAGAAGGCAGTTCACCAAATTTAGGATTAGTAATCATAAATTAGCTATCGAAACAGGCAGATACAACAACCAAAATATATCAAATGATCAACGTATCTGTCTATTCTGTACGAATGATGAAGTTGAAACAGAAATACACATGTTGTGTAACTGTCCTCTTTATGATCAAATTCGCCGACGATTTTTTGATATGATAGAACCTGAAATATCTGTTGATAATTTTAAAGATCTTAACATAATTCGTAACTTAATGATCTCTACCAATGACAAGGTTATTTTTTATTTTTCTAAGTTTATATACAAATGCTTCATTCTTAGGAATGAACCATAATAATTGATGTAACGTATTAATGATTACTTTTGATAAGTTTATCTTTGATTATTATTACCATTCAATTAAGATTTTAGTATATTTGTAATACTCATACCTTTTTTTTCCCTTAAATATGTTACTTTACATATAGACAGATATAGATATATAGATATTTTTCTTATTACAATGTGTTTGTAAAATATAACGACAACAAAAAAAAAAATCCCTGTTAATGTTCAATGCTTTAGCAATACCTGTAAACCGTAGGTCATGCCAATAAAGCTATTTCAACCTCTCCTCTCCTCTCCTCTCCTCTCCTCTCCTCTTCTCTCTAATCTGATTTTGCAATCTGGAATTTATCCGGATTCGTGGTGTGTTGGTTCTCTAACACCCATTTTCAAAAGTGGTGATAGAACTGATACAAGTAATTATAGAGGAATTTGTGTTTCGAGTTGTTTGGGAAAATTTTTTTCCGTCATTCTAAATCAAAGACTACTAAATTTTACGCAACAGAACAATATTTTGCACAATTCTCAAATTGGCTTTATGCCAAACTTCCGAACTTCAGATCATATTTTTACTTTGCGTTCTTTAATCGATCAACAAGTTATTAACAAAAAGAAAGGAAGAATTTATGCCTGTTTCATCGACTTTAAGAAAGCTTTCGATTCTATATGGCATGAAGGATTATTACTTAGATTATTACAATACAATATTAATGGTAATTTCTACAACTTAATCAAAGATTTATATTCTAAGTCATCGTGCTTCGTAAAGATAGGCTCAAAGCGAACTAAGTCTTTTCAGTATTCACGGGGCGTACGACAAGGTTGTATCCTTAGTCCCTTGTTATTTAACCTATTTTTAAATGAGCTCTCAATATCATTGGAAAATAGTAATAACACCGATTTTTACATTCTTCCAAATGGTCAAAAACTCACCTCCCTTTTATATGCTGACGATCTTGTTCTTCTATCAAAATCGCAAGTTGGTTTACAGAACTGTGTTAATCTTGTTAACAATTTTTGCAAGAAATGGCAAATGTCAGTAAACGAAAAAAAATCAAAAATAATGATCTTCTGTAAAAAAGAAACGGACAGGATAAAACAATCACATTTCATCTTAAATAGTAACAGCCTAGAAATTGTTAAAGAATTTACGTATTTAGGCGTTCGAATAAGTTCTACTGGTAATT
Source organism: Actinia equina (assembly GCA_011057435.1). NCBI lineage: Eukaryota > Metazoa > Cnidaria > Anthozoa > Actiniaria > Actiniidae > Actinia > Actinia equina. The sequence continues at coordinate 21,408 of WHPX01000974.1, forward strand.
TTTCCTGTCACCAAACTAAATCAAAAGAAAAAGCTCTACATGCATTTTATAAAATCACAAATAAAATTGATTTTAGGTGTTTGAAACCAAAATTAGCTTGTAAAATATTTGATTCACTAATTAGACCAATCTTAACTTATGCATGCGAGATTTGGAGTGTATATCAAAAGCACGACTTTGAAAAATGGGACAAAATTCCGATTGAAAAAGTTCAACTACGTTTTTGTAAATATTATCTTGGCGTAAGTAATAAGGCTTCGAATATTGCTTCACGTGCTGAACTTGGACGTTTTCCTTTGATAACATTTATTGATAAACTTTCTTTAAAATACTTTAATCATCTTCTATGTTTACCTGATAATTCTCTATCAAAACAAGCTTTACTTATTTCCAAGTCTTTACATGCAGAAAATAAATCTTGCTATTATACAAACCTTTTACAAATGTTATCTTTTTATAACATAGAAAATGAACTTACAGATGTCATCTCTAATTCTAATTTGGAGAAGTATTATGTAAAAATGCAGGAACTTTACTTCAATCATTGGAAAAAACTCGTAAACAATTCAAGAAAATTATGTTTTTATAAAACATTTAAGGAATTTTATGAATATGAAATTTATCTGGACAAAATTCAAAATTTTGAGCAAAGAAGGCAGTTCACCAAATTTAGAATTAGTAATCATAAATTAGCTATCGAAACAGGCAGATACAACAACCAAAATATATCAAATGATCAACGTATCTGTCTATTCTGTACGAATGATGAAGTTGAAACAGAAATACACATGTTGTGTAACTGTCCTCTTTATGATCAAATTCGCCGACGATTTTTTGATATGATAGAACCTGAAATATCTGTTGATAATTTTAAAGATCTTAACATAATTCGTAACTTAATGATCTCTACCAATGACAAGGTTATTTTTTATTTTTCTAAGTTTATATACAAATGCTTCATTCTTAGGAATGAACCATAATAATTGATGTAACGTATTAATGATTACTTTTGATAAGTTTATCTTTGATTATTATTACCATTCAATTAAGATTTTAGTATATTTGTAATACTCATACCTTTTTTTTTTTTAAAATATGTTACTTTACATATAGACAGATATAGATATATAGATATTTTTCTTATTACAATGTGTTTGTAAAATATAACGACAACAAAAAAAAAAATCCCTGTTAATGTTCAATGCTTTAGCAATACCTGTAAACCGTAGGTCATGCCAATAAAGCTATTTCAACCTCAACCTCTCCTCTCCTCTCCTCTCCTCTCCTCTCCTCTCCTCTCATATAGCAATACCTGTAAACCGTAGGTCATGCCAATAAAGCTATTTCAACCTCTCCTCTCCTCTCCTCTCCTCTCCTCTCCTCTCCTCTCCTCTCCTCTCCTCTCCTTCTCAAATTGGCTTTATGCCAAACTTCCGAACTTCAGATCATATTTTTACTTTGCGTTCTTTAATCGATCAACAAGTTATTAACAAAAAGAAAGGAAGAATTTATGCCTGTTTCATCGACTTTAAGAAAGCTTTCGATTCTATATGGCATGAAGGATTATTACTTAGATTATTACAATACAATATTAATGGTAATTTCTACAACTTAATCAAAGATTTATATTCTAAGTCATCGTGCTTCGTAAAGATAGGCTCAAAGCGAACTAAGTCTTTTCAGTATTCACGGGGCGTACGACAAGGTTGTATCCTTAGTCCCTTGTTATTTAACCTATTTTTAAATGAGCTCTCAATATCATTGGAAGATAGTAATAACACCGATTTTTACATTCTTCCAAATGGTCAAAAACTCACCTCCCTTTTATATGCTGACGATCTTGTTCTTCTATCAAAATCGCAAGTTGGTTTACAGAACTGTGTTAATCTTGTTAATAATTTTTGCAAGAAATGGCAAATGTCAGTAAACGAAAAAAAATCAAAAATAATGATCTTCTGTAAAAAAGAAACGGACAGGATAAAACAATCACATTTCATCTTAAATAGTAACAGCCTAGAAATTGTTAAAGAATTTACGTATTTAGGCGTTCGAATAAGTTCTACTGGTAATTTTTCCTGTCACCAAACTAAATCAAAAGAAAAAGCTCTACATGCATTTTATAAAATCACAAATAAAATTGATTTTAGGTGTTTGAAACCAAAATTAGCTTGTAAAATATTTGATTCACTAATTAGACCAATCTTAACTTATGCATGCGAGATTTGGAGTGTATATCAAAAGCACGACTTTGAAAAATGGGACAAAATTCCGATTGAAAAAGTTCAACTACGTTTTTGTAAATATTATCTTGGCGTAAGTAATAAGGCTTCGAATATTGCTTCACGTGCTGAACTTGGACGTTTTCCTTTGATAACATTTATTGATAAACTTTCTTTAAAATACTTTAATCATCTTCTATGTTTACCTGATAATTCTCTATCAAAACAAGCTTTACTTATTTCCAAGTCTTTACATGCAGAAAATAAATCTTGCTATTATACAAACCTTTTACAAATGTTATCTTTTTATAACATAGAAAATGAACTTACAGATGTCATCTCTAATTCTAATTTGGAGAAGTATTATGTAAAAATGCAGGAACTTTACTTCAATCATTGGAAAAAACTCGTAAACAATTCAAGAAAATTATGTTTTTATAAAACATTTAAGGAATTTTATGAATATGAAATTTATCTGGACAAAATTCAAAATTTTGAGCAAAGAAGGCAGTTCACCAAATTTAGAATTAGTAATCATAAATTAGCTATCGAAACAGGCAGATACAACAACCAAAATATATCAAATGATCAACGTATCTGTCTATTCTGTACGAATGATGAAGTTGAAACAGAAATACACATGTTGTGTAACTGTCCTCTTTATGATCAAATTCGCCGACGATTTTTTGATATGATAGAACCTGAAATATCTGTTGATAATTTTAAAGATCTTAACATAATTCGTAACTTAATGATCTCTACCAATGACAAGGTTATTTTTTATTTTTCTAAGTTTATATACAAATGCTTCATTCTTAGGAATGAACCATAATAATTGATGTAACGTATTAATGATTACTTTTGATAAGTTTATTTTTGATTATTATTACCATTCAATTAAGATTTTAGTATATTTGTAATACTCATACCTTTTTTTTTTTTAAATATGTTACTTTACATATAGACAGATATAGATATATAGATATTTTTCTTATTACAATGTGTTTGTAAAATATAACGACAACAAAAAAAAAAATCCCTGTTAATGTTCAATGCTTTAGCAATACCTGTAAACCGTAGGTCATGCCAATAAAGCTATTTCAACCAACCTCTCCTCTCCTCTCCTCTCCTCTCCTCTCCTTTCCTCTCCTCTCCTTTCCTCAACTCAAAAAACATTTAAGGAATTTTATGAATATGAAATTTATCTGGACAAAATTCAAAATTTTGAACAAAGAAGGCAGTTCACCAAATTTAGAATTAGTAATCACAAATTAGCTATCGAAACAGGCAGATACAACAACCAAAATATATCAAATGATCAACGTATCTGTCTATTCTGTACGAATGATGAAGTTGAAACAGAAATACACATGTTGTGTAACTGTCCTCTTTATGATCAAATTCGCCGACGATTTTTTGATATGATAGAACCTGAAATATCTGTTGATAATTTTAAAGATCTTAACATAATTCGTAACTTAATGATCTCTACCAATGACAAGGTTATTTTTTATTTTTCTAAGTTTATATACAAATGCTTCATTCTTAGGAATGAACCATAATAATTGATGTAACGTATTAATGATTACTTTTGATAAGTTTATCTTTGATTATTATTACCATTCAATTAAGATTTTAGTATATTTGTAATACTCATACCTTCTCTTTTCCCTTTTTTAAATATGTTACTTTACATATAGACAGATATAGATATATAGATATTTTTCTTATTACAATGTGTTTGTAAAATATAACGACAACAAACAAAAAAAAATCCCTGTTAATGTTCAATGCTTTAGCAATACCTGTAAACCGTAGGTCATGCCAATAAAGCTATTTCAACCTCTCAGATGTCATCTCTAATTCTAATTTGGAGAAGTACCATGTAAAAATGCGGCAACTTTACTTCGATCATAAGAAAAAACTAGTTAACAATTCAAGAAAATTATGCTTTTATCAAACGCTTAAGGAATTTCATGAATGCGAAATTTATCTGGATAAAATTCAAAATTTTGAGCGAAGAAGGCAGTTCACCAAATTTAGAATTAGTAATCATACTGAGTAATCGAAACAGGCAGATACGACAACCAAAATATATCAAATGATCAACGTATCTGTCTATTCTGTACGAATAATGAAAATGAACAGAAATACATATGTTTTGTAACTGTACTTTTTATAATCGAATTCGCAGACGATTTTTTGATATGATAGAACCTGTAATATCTGTTGACAATTTTAAAGGTCTTAACTTAATTCGTAACTTAATTATCTCTACGAATGACAAGGTTATATTCAATTTTTCTAAGTTTATATACCAATGCTTCATTTCTAGGAATGAATCATAATAATTGATGTAATGTGTTAATGATTACTTTTGATAAATTTATCTTTGATTATTATAATTGAGTATGTTTGTAATACTTATATCTGTATTTTTTTTGTTATTATTATTATATTTTTCTATATATCTATATGTGTCATTTTACATATAGATATATAGAAAATTTTCTTAGTACAATGTATCTGTAAAATATAGCAACAACAACAAAAAAATCTTGTTAATGTTCAATGCTTTAGCAATACCTGTAAATTGTAGGTCATGCCAATAAAGCTATTTCAACCTCAACCTCAACCTCAACCTCAACCTCAACCTCAACCTCTCCTCTCCTCTCCTCTCCTCTCCTCTCCTCTTTTCAGCTAAGTAATTGGGTCTGTAATCAAGGTGCAAAATAGTTTTGTAAAAATTCGGTGAAAGTTTATTCTGATTCCGTGATCAGAACAGAATCAAATATCATCCAAGTCAATACACAAATATTGAGTGAAAAGATATACTGTGAATTATCCAAATTACTTTATGTTTGTCTAGCTTATTTGCCTCGTTAGGGCCCTAACATGATCAGTAATATTGATATTTTCTCGTTTGTAAAATCAGGTAAAAGTGAAGTACGACAAAAGATGTTTTAGTAGATAGGAACTGCTAATAGACGTGATAGACAGATTGAATAGACTTCAAGTCAGTGGACGTCACGGATTTAGAGAGGCTTATTTGAACGGACAGGCGGACGGGCGGATGTTTCGTTTAAAAGGAAACACGCACTTTTCTTTGTTTCATTCATTCCTATCGGCAGTTCCAATCCACCGAAAACTACAGACGAAAAGAAGGCCAACACTTCAAGCAATACTGCGAAGTTGAATGAAAACAATAGACCGTTTACTCAAGATTACGTGCGCATCCAATTTTTAAGGAACTTGACGTACTGGCCATGATACCAGAACAGGAGCTTTATGATGAAAATAATCATTCGAAAAGAATTCATAAAATTGAGTATTCCTCTCTTTAAAAATAAAACTTTCCTATAAATTATACTGAATTTGCGTTTTTTATTGTGGCCGTCAAGTTGGATGCGCACGCAACCTTGAAAAAACGGTAGAAAATGGTTGGGCTTCCTGTGGTATCTTCACCGTCGCACCACAGGTAGTCCATAATAGTAAAAAAATCAACGCATACTCTAAATGTATGTCTTTGAACAAACGTAAAAATCACTACTCACGTTTTCTGTGTTCACTTGAATAGCATTGATGCGGGGAAACTGTACAGAATATCCATCCCTTTGGGCCAAAGACTTTCTTTTTACCCTGTGCGGTATCCATGGTAACTGTACGCCGCTCTGCTATCTTATGTTTCATCTTGTTATAGTGGCAAGAACACAAGTGAGGAGTTTTAGAACGTCTTTTTGATTTCTTGTTTGATAAAGTTGAAAAAAAGGCAAAATAAGTGGAATTACTTTATAGATTCTCACTGATTACCCGATAACCCGGTTTCCTTCTCATAAAAACCATATTTTAAAATCGATTTCTGAAATTTACTGCGTTAAAGCAATTTTCTAGTAATTTAAGATTTTTCCTCATGATTTTAAGTTGAAATACTAAACCAAAATATGCTAGCGATCCCACACTCCACCTAAGAAAAGTCCGATCCAAAGAGTAAATCCAGATCCTGATTTTCCACAATTTTGGAATTTAGGGATAAAACTCACGAATTCTAAAGAGCAAGTGAAATAGATATCAATGGTGTAATTTATTTTGCTTTTGACTCAACATAAGATTGTTTTAATGACCATTAAACGTATCAACCCGCAAGCCACTTGTACGCCGAGTTACACACACTCCCCAAGGTACTGGGTATTACATTTGGACTTTTGAAAGAAATCCTGAAGCTAACTTCTCAGCAGATTGAAAGGGTGACCTCTCTCTTAAAAAAAACAAGACCAAACATGCATGGTATAATCGAATGCGATCTCCGTTTGTTAGCCGCACCGACATTGACCGCATGGTATCGATACAGTATCGATACTAATAACCAAACACGATTTCTATACATGGTATGGATAATCAGAATACTTTGTTGCTCTTCTTCAGTTTATTGCGGCATTATCGTCGCATCACACGATCCCCAGGACATTGTCAATACACATTTAAGAAAACCGCAAGGCACGAATTTATAGTGTTAGTTCCCGACTTACTTTCTCTCTGCTCAGACGAGCTGAGGAAAATAATTTTTTTCAACTTTTGTATCGGAAAGAAAAGGAGTCTAGAACTGGATTATTCCGAACCTTGAGTTTTTTTACAGTCATGAAGAATCTATTCTTTATGATTTTTTAACATTATAAGTGGTAGAAATTGAAAGAAATGGCTTCCAAATTGGTTTCAAAGTGAAGCCAAAATATATACAGGGAACTGAACACTACATCCCGGGCGGAGAAGGACCCCCTTAAAATGCAGTAAATGTATGTTATTTGGGCTCGTGGGGACCGTGAGATGCACTCTACGCCCGTGATGTAGTCTTTTTCTCAAAACACACCATTCAATCATAAAAAAGCTTGCTATTCTTTATCCTTCCAGTTAGTTGTATCATAAAAGAAATCATACAAGAAACCTAGGCTAATGAGGATGGATTTCTAACCGCTACACTCATCATGGAAGAGACTAACGAATAGACTAACAACAAGAGTTTGAGAAGGCGTTTGGAGACATTTTTTCACGAAAATTTCTGAAGTTAAATCGATATTTGAAGCTTAAAAATATTTATTAGTTATGTAACCATAAAAAATGAAATTGAGTTTGTTTGGAACATGTTTTTGAACACATTCAACACTTCAGTGAGGATTACTTTGGAGATACTCCTAAGTGAAGGTATTTGTGAGAGAATGCTTTGTCATTCAACCGGTACAGAGTTAATATAGGGGACCTCTCTTTTAACTCTGTCCAGTAGCATAACATAGCGGTAGCAGACGATTCATTTGTGAGAGTAAGAAGGGAAACATTTGGAGGTCTCGAAACAGCAACACCGCAAAAAACTTTCGAATTTTGACCTCGTGACCGCACGAAAAGTCAAAGAAACACCGACACCGTAAAAGTCGATTACGACTGCAATCGATCGGATCGTTTCACCTGACACTGTACGTTAAATAACTTCAACGCCGTACATGGCAAGGTTTGAGATTACCGCATCACCATTTGGACAGTTTGAATTAAGAAAATACAGCACTAAATAAGGCCAACACTGCAATACCGCAGTGTCAACCTAAACCTCGATGTCCCTCCTCTCCCTGGCCCTACAAAATTCTTATTAAATCACTTGAGTTTTTTTGCGGAAGAAAACTCTTATCGAAGATATCGAAAGTCACCAACATAATTGATTCTTTTTATAATATTTAGTCACTGGCTCTCGCTTTCTACATTCAGTTTTATATAGGAATACATATATTTGATACTCCGTACTTTTCTTTATTCAGTTTTATATAGAAATACATACACTGGATACTCAACAAATTTTTTCATTGGGTTTCCGTTAGGAAAACATACATTTGATGTACGGTGGTTTTAGAAAGTCCTAGGAGATTTGCGTGATTTGAAGGATATTGGTTTACGAATCGTCTTTACCAGCTGTTTATATTGGGTGTCTTGTACGGATCCGGAAATTGTTTTATGAAAGATTTATAAAAACTTTATTCATTGATTATAAAATTATAAGAATATAGAAGTATCAGTATATTGAACGAACACGATCTCAAACTAAAATTAAGAAATTCACGTCGAAAAAAATCATTTTTTAGAGATGTATCATCATCATAAAAATAGAGATCATCAGAACTGAAAATTGAAAATAATTTTCGATTCCCGCAAAGGATTTATAAAACTCTTTCAACTTTCTTTTGAGTATTTCTTTTTGCTAAATAAGGCAAGAAATGTTGTGTTTAATAAATAATTGCTTGTGAAAATAAGGAAAATTTAAAGATTTTTTTAGTGTGCAATCAATGAAAGACAGCTTACAAATTAAAAATCCCTTGCTTATAATCGTTAGGATTAATATGTACATCTTAAAGTCGGAATGTCAATAATAACTCATAGTAATGTTAAGGGGGCCTAAGACTGGCAAACTTCAATGCGGAAGAAGTTTTTGTGCGGCGTGGGATTAAGTGAAAGTGTCTTGAATGTCTTGAACGAATACGAAATAGTAGTGTGTCTTTTTCGAGTGGTTTCATAACATTTCCGCCTCTTGTCATGACAAGAACTTCAAATTGGATACGTATTGTTGAAGTTTGTCACTAAGGGAATTACCAATTCAAACTTGATTGATATAGGAAGTTGCTGTGAGTCATTGGGCCCTTGGTATTGACCACAAAAGGGCACAAACAAAGGCAACTGTTCGTGTGAACCCTAGCATTTTCCCCCGGCATAGAATAGAATTAATTATACCTCTGTAGGATTTGGAGCAATAGTAGTTGAGTTTTAGTTTATAGGAGACAGCGATTCAACGAGCAACTTGCTTCAATATCAAGATGAACGTCTCAGAAAGTTCATTAGATGTGTTGGCTGCCGAGTTAACGTCAAGAAAATCATTTCTTAAAGTGATTGAATGCGTGGTTTTCGGGATTCTGATGTTGACGACAGTCTTTGGAAACTTGCTAACTCTAATGACGGTTTATAGAAACAAAAGGCTCCGAACAATTCCAAATTTTTTCGTCATTTCGTTAGCTATCTCTGATCTTGGAATGGGTCTAACTTGCATGCCTCTTTCATTCTCTGTGCTGGTCAAATCGTCTTGGCTGTATGGCGATGTGATGTGCCAGTTTGAAGGATATGTAGCGATCATAATGGCTGCCGCGTCAACCCAAACACTTGCAGCAATGGCAGTCAACAGATACTACGGGATTGTCAAGTGTCTTCTTTATCGTTCTTACTTCACGACAAAACGAACTATCGGTCTTATCTTAGTCACTTGGATCTCCTCCGTCGTTCCTCCATTCATTTATTTAGTAGCTGGAGATGTGTTCATTTTTCACCCCGGGAAACTGTTCTGTTATTTGGAGTTGAGTGCTGTGTGGTTCACAGCATTTTTGGTTGGCGTGTACGTTGGGATACCTTCTGCAGTCATCATTTACTGCTATACTAAAGTCTTCCAAACAATCAACGCAAGGAACAAGCGCTACAAGGATAGCAATGGGGATACAGTCTCCGTCGAAGAGATCAAAGTCACGCGTACTTTATTTGTCATCGTGGTTTTCTACATGATCTGTTGGACCCCTGTCTTGATTGTCGATCTTGTAGACCTGTTTTTTGGCCGCTACGCTTCGCCACGAGAGATTTACTTGGCCTACACGTTCTTGGCTTCTGTAAGCAGTTCTGTCAACCCCGTTATATACGGCGTCATGAATCAATCATTCCGTAAAGAATTCCTTAGTATTTTACAAATACTCAATTGTTTCAAATCCGGGGGAAATGGTCAAGAAGCCAAAAGTTCATCTGGCGTTCAAAAACAAACTAAAGAGATCGAACTATCTGAAACAAGTACAAAATCGAAATCGCCATATATTTTACGCCGTGCAAAAATAAAAACATAAACGCCAAGAGAAATAAGAATAAATTGAAGTTTTCTTCGCTTGAAAGAAGACGGCAACCCCAGGGTAAATACTTGTCATTAAACTGTGACAAAAACACGAACTACTGTATCCACAGAAAAAACATCCTAATTTCAACTCATTCTTCGTTCACTTTAATAGTTGTTTATTTAGGATTTCTTAAAACATTTCTTCGCTTAGTTTTCAAGACAAATATTCAGTCAGTAGACGTATATATCATCTTGTTGTCGACAAAATCGTCATCTTTCCTATGGAAACTAAAAGGACACTGAATTAACGCAAATATCATTTGTTTTTTTTTTATAAATCTTGAATTCAAGTTAATAAAGAAAAAAATATCTTTGTTTGAATGAAGTTTAGTATAGAGTAAATATTAACTGTATTCATTGTGATTAGATTTTTTCTACGCGTTATTAAAATTTGACAGAGACAATTCTTCCAGCTGACGACCAAGTTTTCGTCTTATTTCATGGTTGCTACTGCCAAAACCGGAAACATTAACAATTAGCTTAAAACAAAGCATAACAATAACAAAGATACGACAAAAAATTATACATCGACTTTATACTAATCTACTTTACACCTTAAGAACACTTTCCAATAGTTTAAAATCTTGTTCTTTTGTTAAAGTTCTTAAGTTTGTTTTCTTGCCGAATTCCTTTTCTTGTTGTTAATGTAAAAATTATGTTTCTTACTGGGGAAAAGATTAAACAAAAAACAAAACCCGAAAAGGTTAGGACCGGAAAGTCAAAAATAAAAGGTTTTAATTTGCAAGGTTTCCGCATTGAGTATTTGAATATTTAAACTGAGGTAATACTTTATTCCTGGTTTTATTAGCGTTTGTGGTCATAAAAATTCATAACTTTCAAATCAATGGTTGCAAAATTATAATGATGAAAAGGTAAATTATACACCGTGAAAAGATGAAAAAACTTACTGACGTTTCGGACGCTAGTCCTTCGTCGGAGTAAAAGAGGAAGGTTGCAAAATTAAATTACAAAATCAAAATATTTCATCTTAAACTGAGATAATACAGTACAGGAATAAATATCGCTTTAAACGTGAAGTACTTTGGTGCAAAAATGAAGTCTTAAATCGAAATTTCACGTTCAAAAATGCTTATTTTCTACGGAAATAACTAGCGCGAGTTGAAGGCTGAAACTGAAAAAGCAAATCATTTCCTATAACTTTGTATCAGCGCACTGATTCTAAAAATAGCTTAAAGATTCGGACAAACATTGCATTCTGTTTAACCGCTACGAAGATTATACGAACCGATTTTATTATTTTTACTTAAAGTTACAATAATAACCCATGTAAACTAAGATTAACTGCGATCGGCTGGGAAAATTATGGTTTGTCCGAATTTCGCCTTTTTTGTTTTCGTTTTTATGACGTCACGGTTGCGCTGCGCTACTACTATGCAACACCGAGTTGTTATGATTGCCAGTATCGTAATAATTGTTGAATTTATTGAAATTTGGAAGATTGTTCAGTTTAAATTTAAGTACTCAGTATATATTTATTAAAATGGTCAGCAGCTGCTTCGTATTTTGCTTCCAGTTTTACAGCGTTCTCCTGACAGGAAGAGAGGAATAACGAAGTGTGAAAATGAATCATTCACACTATCCTTCCCAAACGTTCAAATTTAGCTCTAGTTTCAGTCAACGTGGTAATGTAGATATAAACTCTCGTTATTGTCAAACATCATTTACCTGCATGACAAAATGTCAGAGAGACGCGCAGAGTTGAATACCAAATTATTTCTAAAGGAAAAAAATAATATTTAAACTGACTTTTAAACGAACTGTTTAAAAGCGATTGTTATTCGTACGGAAGTAGTCGGTTCAGCGAATACTTAACCGTGACATTTTCCACTTCCGTACGATCAAATAACAGCGATCGTTATTCGTACGCGAGTTGGTTCTGAGAATATCTATCAACATTTTCCACTCCCGTACGAATAACAGTGATTGTTATCTAGAGCGATTCCAATATGGCATCCATGTTGTTTGGGATATTTTTTCACTTGTCTCTCTCATCAGTTCGCTGAGCAGACCGCTGACCGCCAAACAGCACAGGCTTACACACTTTCGCCAGCGTCGATAGATAGACTGATAGAAAACCAAAACCTATGGCGGCGATGACGTAATGTGCAAACGAAAAATCCCGAAGTCAACAAGGAAGCAATTGATACCAAAAACAAAAAATCTTGGTTTATGAGAGACAAGATCTTCGACGTTGAATCTTAAAAAATGCGTCCTGAAGAACCCAGGGGTAACTTTCTGTAGCTCGTTACAGAATTTTACACCTGGGTTCTTGAGGTTGTCAAAATGAGGTAATAAGCCTTGTTCTCATACTCATTAATAACTTATGAAGAAACCAGCCAATTAATGGGCTAATTGTGGGTCACATGATATTACTTGAAATCCCGTCCAGTTAGATATTGGAGGCTTTGAAATATTACTTACAGGGCGAATTAGTTGCAAACAAGTGTGAAACATTAATGCTGTGTTTTTACTTCTTTGAGTTTTGTAACTACAGTACAGGTATGATAATAACAGTTAAGTCGTTTTTGGCTCTTTTGGATGTCAAAATACTGCAATATCTGCTACTGGAATGTATACAGGAATGATAATAACAGTTAAGTGGTTTTTGCCTCTTTTGGATGTCAAAACACTGCAATATCTGCTACTGGAATGTATAATTATTTATTAAAATTATAAAATTATCGAAATAGTGTCCAAGAAGATCATAATCTTAATTCGACCTATCGGCAACGTTATCGAGTGGGTTGCAAAACCCGTTCCCCAATAGAATGGCAAATCCAATTATATTTTTAACGGTGTTCTGCATTTTAGGGGGAAGAGCGAACAGGAGGCATTCTGGTCCAAAATATTACCAGCTTGCTGAGCAAGGGAAAAGCTACGCAACGGATACCTTTTACACTAATCTGTGTTTTACTCTGCAAAGATAATAATTAAAATCTATTGATACGTATTTGAATAATAACCTTTTGAATATAATAACAAGTCCCTTTTGAAAACATGGAGGCCATTTTGAAATAGAACCAACCAGGATACGGGATTCCTGTGTAGTTATAAGTACAGGAAGCCCGCAAAAAGGTGTTGGAGTTTTAAAGTGGGTGCAACATCAAAATGCCTATAGAATAATTTGTTAAGTATATATATATATATATACTTAACAAATTATTCCCCGAAGGCGAAGTGAATATCAGGGAACATTTACCGAGACGCGAGTCCTCGAGCGGCAGAATATAATCCTAAATTTAAACACGAGTCCGTAAGGGTAAGCTTTTAATTAAAAAAATTATTGATGCTAAGTCGATCCCTTTACTCTCATAACAAAGCTTGGTTGCTTTTCAAAATGGCCGACAAAACATTAAAGGTATTAGTGTTGAACCAGATGGCTCTTCTAGTTTCCTGCAGCTTAATTTGTGAGCTTCTTGTAGGCTTCTCTTTTCATAGCGTTAACTTTGGCAACGATTTTAAGAGCGGGGCCGAGTTTCATCTTCAAAGCAACGACCATGTGTTCTTCTCTCAGTAGCATCAGTGCTTGACCGTCGATCTCTTCTGTAACAAATGCATCAGCGTATTCTTCGCATCCAGTTAAAGACCTGTAATAAAAAAATAATGATTGGCCTTTTCTAACGTAAAAAGAGCTATCAGAATATTTTTATGGCTGTGTATGCCTGGTTTTAAAGGTAACCGAGCATGGTGCGAAATGCAACCTAGTCTGGTGTAGAAGTTAGCCAAGACTGGTGTAAAAGTCAACCAAGCCCGATTAAGAAGACCAGACGCAGCACAATTCCTAATTTCTTTCTAACAAAACAGCTTACCTTATGTAATTTGCGACTTGTTCTACATCCCACTTGGCCTCCTCCACGTGTTCGTATATCCAAAGAGGTTCAACTTCGCCTCGAGTCCAATCAAAGTGCATACTAGGAACATCTAAAACCAAGATAAGTAATCGAACCTCTAATTGAGAACAAAGTGTTTTTGCTTGGCTTTCTTAAAAAAATGACATATTTCTTTGATAGAGCACTTTTCGTATGACTGTGAAAAGCTCACGGCACAAGCGCGGTCGTGACACGGCAAGGCATACGCCAAACCAATCACATTGCACGATAATTTACTCATCCAATCAAATGCGAAACAGGGCACGAACATGGCGCGGACAAAATCACGCCAAAGTTACGGCACTGCCAAACCAATCAAATTGCACGAGGAAAAAATCCGCCATTCAAAATGTTAGAAAACATCACGGTCACGGCATGGCACGCATACAGCAACGAGCTTTTCACAGTCATTAGAAAACTGCTTTAATAGCATGCGTTCTGCCTCACTCAGTTACGTTCGTCTGCATGTATGCTATTTGAACACTGATGTAGGATTTTCAGGGTACTGATCTTTTAAGTATTGAAAAACATTAATAATATTTTAAAATGAATATGATTTATCTAAAATATCTAAAATATATGTTTATAATATTTTGAAATATTACTTTTAAAAAATCAGCTCGGCACACCCCAAGGATATTTAATTGTTTGATTTGAGCGACAGACGAACTGAAAAATAGTCACGCGATCTGACAGCAACCCGCAAGTTATACGAAAGGCTGTTGAGACTACGATGCAAGTCAGGAAAGGAAATCCAGGAAAAGACAAGATAATAGCAACATGACGTGTCGCCACAGCAGACGAAAACAATATGAACCATATCAATATAACAGGCTCTTGAAATACATGGATGAATACAACATTAGAGTTGTTATCCTACAGAAATTTTATAGTTCTTTACTTTCAATTTTTATAATATCGAATCGTTTTGATGCGATTTTGGTAAAATTTATACCACTTCATGTGTAAGTCGGGTTAAATTGGACCTTTTTCGAGCCCTCGTATTATACAATAGATATATATGCTTTGTGTGGACGCGGGGTTTTCGTGTTTCTGTGTATATATGTATATATTATACTAATTTTATTTAGATCTTTATAGATTTTTCATAGATTTTATATTGCTGGTCACTGGTTCATACCAGCTGTTCTATCATGTCCAGATGATCGTTTTTTTAAAAATCAGGGTAAATAAAGATATTATTATTATTATTATTATCTAAAGTAGGCGTGAAACAAATGCTAGTGAGTGGTAAATCAAGGTAAATAAAGATATTATTATTATTATTATTATTATCTAAAGTAGGCGTGAAACAAATGCTAGTGAGTGGTAAATCAGGGTAAATAAAGATATTATTATTATTATTATTATTATCTAAAGTAGGCGTGAAACAAATGCTAGTGAGTGGTAAATCAGGGTAAATAAAGATATTATTATTATTATTATTATTATTATTATTATTATCTAAAGTAGGCGTGAAACGAATGCTAGTGAGTGGCACTCGCGGGGCGCCTCACGAGATTATCAGTACGATAATCATTAGAGGTATTTAGCAAAGTAACATGTCCACAAACACGGAGAAATACTCAGCAACAATGAAATTCTATATGGCAGCTCTTTCAACAACAAATTTGTTAAGACGCCTTGCTAGATGTCGAAAGTATGACGGAAAACGCCCAATAATAAATATGTCGTGCTATAAGATAACGAAAAAATAAATAATTATAATCATAGCAAGAAAGATATGTCTAGCAAAAAGATTTAGAAAAATCACTTTCGATTAAAACGATAACATTATCCAAAAAAGAAACGGTTCAAATTAAAGAGTGTTGATACAGATGGCTGACGAATACGATATAGGTTTGCAAAATGCGACTAATGTCTTAGACAAGTCTGTGCGCAGCCCAATAGTTAGGATAAAAGCGTTTTAATTTCAAAATCACTTAGAAAATTATCGTAAGACAATCTAGTCAGTAATACTATAAAAATATGTTGAAGTTTTATCTAATCCTCAAGTACAAAGTATTAATATATATTAATTAAAAATTAGGGATCTATAAGTTTCAACAGAACTTTATTTAGTTCCCGAAAATAGAGCATTTCATATAATATTGAAATAAATATCAAAACTTTACTCAAATAGAAAGCATTAAATTATAATAATAATAATAATAACTTTATTAACGTGTCGAAAAATATTCATTCAAAATGAGAATTAGATTTTAACAGGATTCAATTTGGAACGAATAATAAATATTCAATTTTACATAGTACTAAATTTTTCAATAATTTTTAATAACTAATATTTTAAGTATTAGCTTAAAAGTATAAAGTAGTAGTTAGTGTGTTCGTAAATATTGACTCTTGTCGAAAGGTGAGAAAGTTGAAGGCGAGGATAAAATAACTGAGCTACAGGTGTATCTTTATTCGTTCGCTTCTCCTTTTAAAAATATATGAAGTTTTTAGCGTTGAAAATAAAATCGTAAGAGTGAATATGCATTATACGAGGCGAAATAATTTGGAATTTAGGAAGTAAATACTGGAGACATGTCGTGACATAAAGATGCTTCATTTGTCCAAAGGCAAGCGTTAAAACTTTTTGATATATCCAGAATATTTAAAGAACAATATCAAAGCATTTCGAATTGAAAATTAGGTGGTGAATTTTTGGATTTTTAGATTAGTAGGCAAGATTAATGATGGGTAGATCAATAGCTAGACACAAAGTAGAGAGAGATGTTGTTTGGAGGCAAGATAACCTACCCTTCTTTGGGCCATCCACTTCGGATTTCTTTTTATCTTTCATAAGTTCGTTCCCCATTTTTGCTCAAAATCGAAAATCAAATTTCACGGAAAATTCAAAGATGCTTAATCTTGATCAAGTGAAGCCTCTTCCTCGCTGTTGAAGTCGAATTGCTAATAAAATCGATAGAATTAGGCTGAATTAAGAGAACGAATATGCAATGCAATTATAGTGAACACATACCGTAGACGAGCGAATCTACCCCTTGGAAACCATCATACGAAATACAACCTCAAAGAAGGACGTCATAACATTTTAACTGCCGAGCAAGAAATTTTCTTCCACTAAAATAAAATCCAAAGATAGTTCATTCTTTTTTCTTTGGTATGAAGTGGTTCATACACAGTAGAGTTTGTAACGCTGATAAAACTGGAGTCTCCGATCTCCGTCGCATTTTCATGTAAATACAGTATAACAATGTTTGAAAGTTCTTATAAATAGAAGATTTGTAAACAAAAACAGATGTCGATTATTAGGTAACTTTTCCTCTCGACACTTGAAAAATATATCGAATTCTTGAAAATCATGAAGTAAAGCGTAATATTTGCTCTTTTATTTTCAGTTAGGGGTTTTAGAAATGCAAGGTTTATGCAAATGTTTGCTCTTAACTAAGAAATTAGAGATAAATAAAGGATATTTGCAAATTGTTTAGTGAGTTTGTGCGGAAAAAAATAATAAAAGATCATTTAAAAATAAGGAAGATTTAATAAGGATGCTAATTTTTAATCAAGGAAAAAAAATCAAAAGTTAATGGAATAAGATTTTATTTGTTTGAAAAAAATGTAGTTACAAAATAAGCATTAAGACAAAAGAATGTTAAAAATAAATGAAAAAAACGAACACAAAAGAAAACAAAGGAAAGACTATGATTGGAAATATCGTAGTTGCGTATAAATTAGGTATACCGCATTAGAAATAAATTTTCTTCAATAAAAAATTAACTATCCGCCATTTATAAAAACATAAGAGTACTTTAGTGTAGAGTTGAGCTGCCATGACGATCGCAAATTAAACCGTTATTATCGTTATTTAATTTCCGCCAATTTTTAGACGAAATTTATTTTTTATTCAGTAAAAAGCCTTTTTTGTAACCCAAAATTAAATTTTCATATTCGAATCTAATATTCATTTTCAATTTTGTGCAC
Source organism: Actinia equina (assembly GCA_011057435.1). NCBI lineage: Eukaryota > Metazoa > Cnidaria > Anthozoa > Actiniaria > Actiniidae > Actinia > Actinia equina. The sequence continues at coordinate 39,419 of WHPX01000974.1, forward strand.
AATAGATGATTTTACAGTCACAATGAGATGTATTTTTCGGATGGATACAATGCTTGTGGTATCATTTGCATCTCATTGCACGCATCCATGATATCTGCTATAAATTTGCATAAAACAACCAGCCAGGGTGCCCAGAGGGTTACTTTGGATTTCAAGTTTTGGATCATACATTATGAGGAAGTCCTAGTCTCTTGTGAATCAAAACACCTTATAGCATAACCTTCAATCCCGGAAAACACAAAGATGACCAAAAAGCCAAAAAGGATCTGGTGATCTTCGAAGCATGGGTGGCGTAGAGGTGTGAGTGCTCGCCTCTCATCAATGTGACCTGAGTCCTGACAGCCCCCCCCCCCAAAAAACTTTTAGCTGGATCTGCCCTTGCGAAGGGTGGATAGTGCTATCCGCAAGATAAATCTTATTCAGTGGATAAATTTATTGGATATCAGCATCAACTTATTTGCTAAATTATTATTTATCCGTCAGTCACCCTTGGTACCACCGGACTCATATGTTAAGTGTACTTACCAAATTCATTGACTTGTACTGCAGCATTAACTGTGGATGGTTCAAATCCATGGTCAATGTTTATCTGTTATGGGTAAAATGGAAACAAACGATCAAAAACAGCATTAATGTCCTGGTGGGGGGGAGGGGGGTACTCGGTCAGGATTTGGGTAGGGGTGTTCTGCTGGGATTCAGAATGGGGTACTCTGTTTATGGCAAAAAAAAAACCTCAATTTTGTAGACCCTGTTTATGACAAAAGATATAATTTATTGTACTGAGTTCCTGTTTTAAATATCATGTCATCTTGCGTATTGTTTTTTTGATGACCATAATGACCAGTTTCGGTCAATATGAAAGTAGAATCCCTGAATATGACAGGAAACTCAGGAAAAAAATTAGAACTTGAGCAAAATTGCATACACTGTTTATGACAAGAAGCTCGAAAAACCACATCCTGTTCAGCGGACCATCCCAGTATAGTCAATATATGGGAGTACCCCCCCTTGGATTAATGTATACTAGACTGAGTGGGAGGCCTTGATGGGAAATATATTTGGCTTGAGGTCATGTTGTATGGACCTAGCGCAGCTGTATTTTTCAGCCCTTCCATGTTAAACTGTATGACCACCATCACATGGCTTGTTCCAAAGGTTTTGTTAGAACAAGTGAGCAGGGACTGGTCATATGATAATGAACAGCTCTATAACTAAACATTCTTTGTAAATTTTTGACAATTTTGAAAGCTCATTATTCTGATTCTTTTCATTCAAAACATGTTCAACTAAAAGAAATTGTCATTTTTCATTTGAGAAGGCATCCAGTTCTGGCAAATTTGTTACATTATTCTTTCGTCCATCCACTCTTTAATTATTTATTCATGTATCCCTTTAGTCAACCAATTCATTCATTCATTGCTTCATTCAGTCTCATTCACTTGCTCATGTTTGTTTTCAGTTTTGATTTGATTTGCTTTCATTTAGATATCACTTTCAATAAGATTATCACATGTTAAGGGCTTGATATCGTTTTTATCTGGCATAAATTTCCATATAGTATCATATCGCACACTAGCAAGTCTGTGAGCGAGTGAAAAATATGATATCGAAAACAAGTGAATAAGAAAGATTTAACAGATTATAAAATAACAAACATGCGTAAAGATTGAAAAAAAAAGCAAAGTCTAAGTAAATTCTTCCTATGTGCCGACTTATTTCAAACTGACCAATGAGGGTGCGTGCCCTAAAATGACGACAGTGTTTTGATACTCTCATCAAACATGGTTTTTCTACCAATCATAGTGCGTGTAGTATCCCAATTGCTCTTGACATGTAATAAATTCATAAATTAATCATTTAGGGTCGAAATCCTCAATCCATCCTTGAAAATTATCTAAGTACTTACTCTAGATGTAGAATGTAAAGCTTTTCTGTGTCCTTGCACACCAGTGATATTATTAGTACTTGGTTGTCTCCCTCGTGGACTCTTCATCCGTGCATGGTAAGCCATCATCTTACGAGAGCAACTAACACTGTATCGGCGTGCACATGAAGTAGAACAAAACCTCCTTGGTCCACGTTGATGGTGGATCTCTGTGACATTACCACACTGTTCACAGTGGCCAGGAAGGTAATTGGATTCATAGAATACGTCATTACTTTCGTCAATGCTTAGTGGGCTGTGGGCTATTAAAGGATAACCAAAATAGAAATTTAATTAATCTTTGAGCATGAAATGTTGGAAGACTGAATGAACAGATAAGAAATTCTGATGCACAACATATAGATATTTTACTGAAACTACGCGATAAATCCTCCTCAGACCCTCCCCCCCCTTTCGGAATTGCAAAAGATGTCATCCAATCCACTTGTAGGTTTAACCATTTGCAGATGTAATTACAAAGCCAGCACCTTCTCCTCAGTTATTTTAAGACCCTGAGTGTTAATTGGTCTGGCCAAAGCTTGAACCATGACCTCCCGCACAACAGACTGACGCTCTTACCAACCAAGCTAACTCACAAGTAGTGGTTCTAACCCTTTGTATGGTAGGTTTATAACTTATTGTTTACCTTCACTACCAGTCTCCATATCAATGTCTCCGTTGTGATCATGGTTACTGTTGTGAAGAGGGTCATAATCTTCTTCATCGTCATCAGCCTACATTGAGATCAATGTTCCAAATTGAGAAGTATGGCATTTTGAGTTTGGGCATAATATTTCCCCATTTCAGATCACTTATCATTCTCTAGAGTATTATTTCTTTGTTTAATAGTTGTCTACTATTACTAATATGTATAAAACACAGAATCTTATTCTCAAGGGAATGACATATTGAAATGGAAAAACATAAGACCAAGGAAAGAAACTTGTATATTCACTTGAAGTAGCTGAAGAAAAAGAGTGTCTATGAACCATGATCACATGTAACCAATTGTTTATTCCCATGCCAATTGACTTATTTCACTATGACCTCATTGCTTGTTTATGTGGTGGATAGAATAGCCGAATCCAATAGAAAATTCAACAAAATTTGCTGAAGCAAACCAGTTTAATCTAAAATGGCCTGATTTTCAGATATAATATGTGTTAATATGTACTAAAAAATATTCTGAGAGTTTACTGGCTATTCTACTTCTCTTTGTGGATTGATACTGGTTTTAGAACAATTTTCAGTGAATTTGCATTGATTTGACCCACTCCTACCACCATTATTCTTTGCATTTAAACAATTTGACGTCATAGTGAAATAGGGCAATTAAAGCCTTTCTTTAACCCATTACAATTGGGGATCTAGGGGAGGGGTCAAGGGGATCTAGAATATTACAGAGAATCTTCACACTGTGGTATCATAAACCTTATGAAAGTTATGACTCTTATGTCTTTCTTACCAGTAGCAACATGTGTATGTGTTACGACTGGTATAGCACATGTATGATGTCAAAAATTACATAACTTATTGAGTGTAGTCTTAGGACCCCCCTGAAAAAAGATCCTGGATCGGCCTTTGCCTTATAACCTCATTCTGAAGCGCTTTAATGTAAGGGTTATGCTGGAAAAATTTGTTCCAGTCAACATGGCTATATCAAGTGAAAAAGGTGAACTTTGAAAAGAACTGCATTTTGTATCTGTCATACACATGACTAAGGTTAGAGATCTTCAAATGACTCAAACATTATTGCAGAAATACTTTGTATACTTCAAAATGTTTTTCATTGGTAAAGATTTCTATTATTGCTTTACGAGTATGATAACAAAACCTGATAACAAATGCTGGGGAAAACTTCCCAAGTTGGGGAAAAATTTAGAATTTGACTTTAGCTTTTGACTTTTCATCGCACTTTTTACATGAACTTATGCTAAACTATAGTTAAGAGCAATTATCAGCTTCCTTAAGGACGTAGATAGATCTTACCGTAAAAGGAAAGTTACTTTCTTGAATAATAAAGCCCTCCACTACATGAGTAAGAACGCGATGTGCTGAGATATTCGCCTTGTTTGCTTGCCTGTCTTGTCTGTTAAGTTGGTCGTATGGAGTCGAAAAGGCCACCATTTCCATTCCTTTTATACCACAATTACATACTAAACTTGGCGAATATTGACGGTATTTGTTAAAGGAATAAATAAAGATGCCCTATGAGGACCATGAACGGTTTTGAAAGTTAGAATTTTACGAAAAAAGAGGTTTTCGGGAGTATATTTTTTTAACTGGTTTTAAACTCAAAAGAAAAAAGACTTGGAAAACGTGTTGTCCTTATGATCAGCGGCATCCATACAAATATTGTCAAAATATGTTCTCAGGGGGAGAGGGAACATAACAATATTTCAACTTTTATTTAAAAAAAGTTTCTTTCGACCCAGAATAATCATATGCTCCGGTAAGAAAATGCTATAGAGAAAAAATAAATTAGCGATTTTAATTTAACGATTTCTTGTTTATTTCTTTTGAAGCTATATAAATGACAACGTTTTTACTAACCCTCCCGTCCCATGAGTTAAATTTCACCTAGGCAAGAAGTGAAAATAACAAAGGAAAACGTTTCGAGTTGGAGAGAAGTAGTGTAAAGTATTCAACGTTTAAAAACCCACCAAAATTATTTCTTTTTGGTGTATTTGGTCTTAGAGGTCGCCCAAAGTGTTGAATATTATATTGGAAGGGAATTATGAATTCAGGATTTGATGTCGTTGTCGTTGGGTCGTGTTTCATGGACATGTTATGGTACGTTCCTAGAGTTCCGGTACAAGGAGAGACCATGCACGCTACAAAATTCCAGGTTGATTTTGGCGGGAAGGCTTCAAATCAATGTATAATGGCTGCGAAACTAGGTGCTAAAGTAGCAATGGTTGCCATGGTAGGGAATGATAGCTTTGGTCATGATACGATAGAGAATTTCAAGCGACATGGTATTAATACTGATTTTATCAAAGTCAATGATCAACTCTCTACTGGAGTAACAAGCATAGGTAAGGAATACTTCGAGTATTTTCTATTTCAGCAAAGGATGCATAGAATACTGTGTAGCTAAAGAAAACTCCATACTTTGACACTCCTTCCTGTATGCATATTTTCCTCCTCTGACCCTCTCCACCACTTAGAAACTTCAATCCCCCTCAATGGGGGAAGTATGGATATTTTCTGAAACTTATACGATATACCCTTCACAGACTCTTCCACTATTTGGAAATTCCAATTCCCCTTACCTGTAACCTGAATGATAATTATGAATGTCGTTCTCCTTTTGTCGATAGTTGTTGATGACGATGGACAGCCAACATTTATTGGCTTAGCTGGAGCAAACAAAGCAATAGCACTAGCTGATATAAAACAAGCATCAAATTTGATTCATTCTGCACCAGTACTTGTTTGTGACAAAGGGATACCCTTACAAATAGCTCTGGAAACACTCAAACTAGGCAAAGAACTTGGTGTAATGACTATCTTTAATCCTTCACCAACGATTGAAAAGTTATCTTCAGAGGATTATAGTTACATGGATTTGTTAGTTATCAATGCATCAGAGGGAGAAGGACTGACTGGTATCATTGTTAATAGTGTTGAAACAGCTAAAGAAGCTGTTAAAGAACTCCATAAAAAAGGAACCCGTAAAGTTGTGTTAACTCTGGGAGAAAATGGAGCTGTTTTCTTAGACGATAATGGAGGTACTGTTTGCTATTCTGTTCTCCTACTTTTGTTCACTCTTAATTGTAGGGGAATAAGCATTAAGCATTGTGTTTTCCTGTTCCAGACCATGTGTCATTCACTTGAGAATGCAACTCTTTGGTTGAGTGGTATCCACATTGATGTGTCTTCTCATGTGAAACCATTAAACAAAGGAATGTTGCTCTAGGGAATGACACATGGTCTAAAATTAGAATAAGAATAATTAAGTGTTACTAATTGAAGATTGAAAAGGTATATTGCCTCATAATCCAGCAATGATACCATGACATAGCATGATACTTTCTTGTGCACTGATAAAGTCACATTACGACGGGTGCAAACCCCAGAAGTATTCAATTCTGGAGAATGGCCATAAAAAGGGCCATGACGACACACCATGCTGAATTCAAGTTTAAGAACATAGATTCATCAGGTATTAAAAACCCGACAAACACTATGTTTGACACAGGTATTCAGACTCAAGCAAAGGGGAAAGTGGTGTGGAGGGGGCACGTATGCGAAAAACGACTGAAGAAAAATGATGAAAAAGATATAAATAAATACCATAAAATATAAATAAATATTAAGGCAGTGGGTGATTGGAACAGTTGAGCGTACGAGACATATATGAGAGTATTATGGATAAGGTACATCTTACAATGTATATTGAGTAAGAATAAAAGTGTTTCAGCTTGAGTCCGAATACCTGTGTATTACATGGTACTCTCGCATTAAACTCTGAGATTCTATGCATTAACAATATAAGCAAAAGAAACCAAAATGAAAAAATGTCAAAGATGAGGATTGTCTGGTAAATTCGGGGCACTAACTGGGTCTGACTATACTAGGACTCCCAGCATAATCCAGGAAAATTGGCAGCTTATTATGAAACAAATTGTCATATGTGTTAAAACTCTGATAGCAAATGGTTCTAAATATCTTTGACATTATACTGGCTTTTGGATTGGAAAATAGCTTTTATTGATGATTTGCTATGCACTGATCAAGGCAACAGTCATGACAGGGAAATAGGGCAATACACTTCTGAAAAAAAAATAAATTGGTTGGTACCTTAATATTCTCTGATTGGTTATTTCCTTGTTGCGACTGTTTTCTTGATCAGCGCATAGCAGTGAAAAGAGTGGTAAGCGTGAGCACTCTTTAAAATGCTCAAAGAGTAATCATTGTGATATTTTTTAAATCTCTTTAGACCAAGAAGAAATAGTTTCACATGCAAAGGTAAATCAAGTGAATGCAGTAGATACCACTGGTGCAGGTGACAGTTTGTTGGGAGCATTGGCCTATTTCTTGGCATGCTATCCTAACCTTCCTTTTGGAGAAATAGTGCAAAGATCTGTTAGTGTTGCATCATTTACAGTTACTTTGTGTGGTGTACAATCTAGTTATCCTTCAAGAGATGAATTACCACCATCTTTATTCACAAACTAAATTAGTAATGATTTATAAATGCATGCAAGTAATTATATCAAGCTATAGTTTGATTATGGTTAATTAAATGAGTTGATAGAGTTGCACTTTGAAAGTTAAAAAAGCTTGTAACATCTTGTGCAAGTTATTGTCGCTCTAAGTACTGTAACAGATTTTGAATGCAAACAAAACGAATTGATAGTGTTGATTTGCAAGTTAAAAAAAAACTTTTGTCCTTATCACAATGCTCTCATTTCATATTGGATATGCAATCAAAGGAACTTTGCAATGAGTTATGAATGAGAGGTGGTTAGTATGAGGTGTAGGCACTGAGGGTGGTCATTATATGTCTTTAGTGGTTCTTTTCCAATATTGGTTAGCAATGATGAAGGGTGGAGAGATGCGACAACCTTTTAAAGTGGTCATCCGAGCCACTTCAAAGTCTAACCATTTGCAGATATTATTACAAAGGCAGCGCCTTCTCCTCAGTTATTTTAAGGAGCAGAGTGTTAGTCTGCCCAGTTCTTTAATGCACAACAGTGTGATGCTTGAACACAACTGAGCCAATTGGGTGGAAGTTTACCATTGACCTTATCTATAGTCTCCTGCAAAGCTGCTATTAGTGTTGTCAAGCAACGCTCACTCCCCTAGTGTCATCATGCAATGCTCACTCCACTAATCTATTAGGGGAGTGAGCATTACGTGACAAAACTAATAGTGGCTGCCACAACCTAATCTACAACAAACTAATCTACAGTTTATAACAAGTAAATAATATATCGAGTGCAAGTTGAAAACTATGATATTTACGTGTCTATAGTCGCTAAATCAATATTCTCATTATTGATTCTACATGAAGCAAATAATTGAACGGCAAAATATTTTATATGATATGAGTGTTGTATCTTTAAGTTATGAAGGTTTAGACTTCCAGTGATGTTAAAGCTACTTGGTTTATCAGGGGGCCACCAATTATTTCAATCGAAAATTAGGGGGGGCTATGATTTCATATTTACATTGATTATATTCTGCAATTCTGGTTCTGGGAGGGGGGGGGGGGGGAGAGGTAGTTGCGATTAAATATGGTGCTTTAAGAGTCAGTATTCACGTAGCTACCCCTCCCCCAACCAATAAATTATCATCTATTGTCACGACATCCCATAGACATGTGCCCTTAGAAACTTTGTGCTTTCTGAAAATGTCATGGAAACACTTTGATTGACGTCCACTAAAACTCTTGTCCATGTCTCCCGCAGCGGTTCTTAGAGGGGAGGGCTCTGTGGGGAGGGAATGTTGACGATAGTAAGAGGGACTGTGGGGAAGAATAAAATTCTATTTTGTCGCGAGGAAATGATTTTGAGCGTGTGATTGGGAAGTACTGGAAATACCTTGAACCAGAATTCGAATTTGTATTTTTAATGTAGCCTTACATGACGCCTAGATTGCTTGGTTGTCCACCTAACTCTTACATCCATACAGTTCAAGCCTCATAGACATTTGAGAACCTTTCCATTCAAGTATTACAAATCGTATGAGTCTAGCCTTGATAGGCTCAGGTCCAAGGACTTGTTCAACCACTGTAATCGAGTTAGTGTTGCCTTGGAATTCCTTGCAATAAGGCAAAACATTTTCGGATTAAATAAATATAAGATACTTAAGAACTCATCATGATCAGTCCTAAAAGTATCGAGGATTATTACACTTCAAAGACCGTGGAGCATAGTTTTGATATCTTTCCAAGGTGGAAATCACCCTTGGACTTGACCGCACCCAGAGGGAGGGAGTAGGAGGGGGACTTGCGGAGGAAAGCAGTTGGGTGACGTAGTAGTTTACTGCTCGCCTCTCACCACTGTGATCGGGGTTCGAGCCCTGCTCAGACTAGATCATATGTGAGTTGAGTTTTGTTGATGTGTTATTCTCTCCTTTGCCATGAGGGTTTTCTCCGGGATCTCCGGTTTCCTCCCTCCGTAAAAAGCAACATGTGAGTTGAGCGTTGTATGTTGTAAATATAGAATATAGTGGTAGTGAGTGTGGAGGGAACCTCACGAAAGAGCCCCGTATGGGGAGTGGTGGTTGTAAAATATGTTTTGCAAGTATCGGGGATGCTCGTTGTATTTTAGGGGTTAACAATAGCGACTGATTTGTTATCTCTTAAGCAGGGGCGTATCCCTTGTCTTAGGGCATCGCGCAAGGCTAGAAACTCCAATAATACAGGTATTATAATACTAAGTGTAGATCAGACAAGCCAATAATTTATTTATGTATTGTCAAAATTCTTTATGTCACGCCTATTTATATAACGAGCGTCATCCCCGATACTTTTACCCAAGGTTAAGTTTGTGGGGTCTCTCCCTAGATTCGAGGGGTTTTTTTCTCCGTGTTCCCTGGGTACTTTTCTCTGCAAATACCAAAAAGCTAAAATCAAATTATTGAACCTTTCAGTTAGCTGTGCCAGATCAACCCAGAGCGTTTCAGGGTGTAACCTGTGAGTTAGCCATGCCATGACGTAGATCAGCCCAGAGGTTGGTGATTGGTTCGATCTGTGAGTTAACCGTGCTCTGATTTAAATCAGCCCAGAGGTTGTTTCAGGGTTGGTATCTGTGAGTAAGCCATGCCCTGACTTAGATCAGCACAGAGGTTGTTTCAGGGTTCGATCTGTGAGTTAACCGTGCTCTGATTTAAATCAGCCCAGAGGTTGTTTCAGGGTTGGTATCTGTGAGTAAGCCATGCCCTGACTTAGATCAGCCCAGAGGTTGTTTCAGGGTTCGATCTGTGAGTTAACCGTGCTCTGATTTAAATCAGCCCAGAGGTTGTTTCAGGGTTGGTATCTGTGAGTAAGCCATGCCCTGACTTAGATCAGCACAGAGGTTGTTTCAGGGTTTGATCTGTGAGTTAGCCATGCCCTGACTTAGATCAGCCCAGAGGTTGTTTCAGGGTCTCCTCTGTGAGACATCCATGCCCTGATTTAGATCAGACTGCAGAGATTGTCTCAGGGTTCAATCTGTGAGTTAGCCATGCCCTGACTAGGATCAGCCCAGAGGTTGTTCAAGGAATAGATCTGTGAGTTAGCCGAGCCCTGACTTAGATCAGCTCAGACGCTGTTTCAGGGTTCCATCTGTACGTTAGCCGTGCTTTGACCGAATTAAGCCAAGAGCAGCTGATAAGATGGAGTGCTTCAGTACCACATCTCAAATTACCTTCGCCAATCCTGTGTCCTTATCAAGGTAGTCAGCCCAGGTACTTGCATCAAAGCTGTATTGAAGGGTATACTTTGTGATCCATTGGTTAGATACTATGGAAATGGTCTTGCCTTGGGTTGCTACTTTAGTGATATAGAAAACGTCAGCCAAATCCACCTGAAGGTATTCCCCCGCTGAAACGCCAACCTTTGACGACCAAGCTAAAGAGACTATACCCACAAGGGGTAAAGATCCTTTGTTGTGTAGCCGGGCCAAATGAGCGTCATTACCGGCTACTTTGCTAACGCTGCTTGCCGTTATTGCTGAATCGGGGATTCCTCTATCCTGCATCCCAAGAGGGCTGGTACAATCGGCAGTAAAATGTGCTGAAACAAATAAGCAATTATTGAGATACGAGTGCGTTTTGACGATTGCTCAAAATATTGCAAAATTTTATTATTAGAAAAATAAGTTGTTATATTCAATCTGTGAGTTAGCTATGCCCTGGCTTTGATCAGCCCAGAGGTTGTTTAAGGGTCCCCACTACGCTCCTGGCCGTTGGTCGCGACGGCAAATTCATTGTACGATTTCGCACGTGTGATTGGAAAGCCCTTTATACAGAAGTTAATAAGGCGACTACTGCACCCTTATTTATGATTCTACGCGGTCGTGCGATTTTGTAATCGCGCGTTTGATTTCAGACCAAGTTGCACGACACGAAGTTCAGTTACCACTTAATCATATCCTTTTTGTAATCATACACAAGAAAACGACACAATAAAGAGTGAAGAATAAATAGAGGGTATCACATGGGCGCGCGGAGATAATAAATTTATCTTCGAGTGTTGAAAACGCGAGAAGATAAATTTCTTATCTCCAAGAGCCTATGTAATATTCTGTTTATTATATAATTATCCATAAAATTAATTTGACAAGCTTGTTATTATAATAACTAACTAATAGCTTAAATAAACATGGTAACGATTTTTCACATGTGAAGTTTTTTTTAAAGGAGAAATATATGTATTTTATGGATAATTATATGATAATCAATTTAATGTAGTAGAAGAACTAAATGCTAATGATAAAAAACAAACATTTGTTTTATTTTTTATTTTTTTATTTTTTTGTTTAAAATAAAAATTGTTCTTTAGGATGCGATTAAGAGCTCCTAAGGATGCAATTTGGGAATTAATCGCACTCCTTTGAACCAATCAGATTGCAGGATTTGGTAGTGATTACAAAAAGGATGTGATTAAACACATTTATCGAGTCCTACCTAGGCATTCGACTGCAAAAGTTACTGGCCGTACGACACAGTCCTTGTAGATAGGACATTGTGTCAGCTGTCTGCACGCGAACATTTTATTGATGCAAGTAAACGAATCCCAAGCGAAGTCTGGTTTACAAACCTCTGTGGCCGCACATGAAGATGATACACAAGGATTCTAAATGAAACCAAAAGTCACGTAAATGAACAATTGGGTGACATAATTAACATATTTTTATTGAAAAAAATCATATTTCGGTTTGATAAATAAAAGACCTATAGGATTCATCCACGCCAATTATGGTATGGACTATTTAAGTCTCAACTTCGATATTCTACCATGAGCTTGGATGAATCCAGTACAGTATTGATTCTAAATAAAGTGAATACTTGAATGTTGAAATATTTCTTCATTTGAATTTTGCGTCATGAAGGCTTATACTTCCAATATGTTTTTGGCTTTTGAATGTATTTGTTTTAATTTTTAATATTACTCAGAAGCCATAATGGAACATCAAATTTACAGAATATTGTGAAAACTCTAAATATAATGATGAAGCTTTTTAAATAATTTTTGTGTGAACAAGTCAAGATTTGTATATCGTATGAAGCCTGCGGTGACGTCACAGTATTGAACATATTGGAAGTATAAACCTTTGTAACTTAAAGACCCGACATCATGAAGAAATATTTCACCATTCAACTATTCACTTTATTTAGAATCAATACTGAATGTATTGTAACAGGAGTTGGGCGGAGAATATTTAAACGCCTGTTCTTTTCCCTTCACAGACGGGAGAAATTCAACTGACCGATGGTTCGACCATCTGATGACAAAGCAACCAAGCGAATGAACAAACGGCCAATATCATAAAATGTTCAACTTACCCTAATAGGACAGTATTCGGCACCTTCCTTTACTACCACGTGATCAGGAAATCCCACGTGATCTATATCACTCAGCTCACATGTCCTACTCCTTCCTCGTGTGGGACCCAAGTTATACGATACGCATGCGTCATTCATAAAGCACTCGTGTTGACATTGTTCCAGGCCTGGGGAAAGCACGTTGGATGTGTGAATGGTGTGGTTGACTAAGGTCTTGTCTTTGATACAATCTAGAAAAACCAGGTCTCTGCAGCCATCAGATGCTAAAAATCAGGGGAAATCATTGTATGATTAATCCTATTCTATTTCATATCATGTATAATTTTTGCATGAGGTAAATGATGAGATTATTTCTAATCTGTTCAGAAGAAAAAGGAAAAAAAAAAAATGAAAAGGAGAAGAAGAAGAAGGAGGAGGAGGAGGAGGAGGAGGAGAAGAAGAAGAAGAAGCCGAAGAAGAAGTAGTAGTAGGTAGTAGTAGTCAGTAGAAGAAGATAGTTCGCTGTCTTCGACTCCTTCCTCAGTATTATTCTAACTAGTTAATTCTCAGTATAGTGACCATTATACAACAAATCAAAATATGACGACCAATTTAAATAACTATCGTTGTGGACTGACGCCTCTATTTTCCCGCTTGTTACCACGGCCACAGGCTACTGAGGCTACTGTATAGTCAGTCCTCCAGAACAATAGCTCTTCAAATTAGTCGAGAAATTTCGATTCGGTGTATAAATTAAACATTTTAGATAATTAATTGACAGAATTGAAATGACTTCAATGACCAAGCACCATACACTGCGTGGTGTTATAATCACTCATTTCTAACCATAGCACTTGCCATGTTTTGAAAGATAAACTTTAACATTTAAATATAAATTTTCTCTCATTTCTCCGTAATATTTTTTTAGCTTTACTAGGTGTCTTTAAAATAATAATAAATGATCAAAAAATAAATAATAAAATCGATTTTAAAGAAATTGTCTCAGTAAAAATACATAAATTCAGCTAAAAAAAACTTTGTTTTTAACAACAAACTCGCGAAATTTTGAAATTGGTTTCTTTCCTATTCCTCCTTAGTTTTTCTTACTTCACTCCGCGGTACCTTTAAAAATGATAGAAATGATTTTTCTAAAATTCGATTTGAAAGAAAGGTTTTCATTGAGAAAATATAACGTGCTGGTTTTAACAAAAAATGACTTTGACATTTTATAGTTTCACTTCCTTCTTAATTCTTAGCATTACTTAAAAAAAGGAACGGATTTTACTGAAATATATTATATAAATTTAACTACTAACAGCGAAAAACAGTAAAACTTACTGTATTGCGGGTATTTTTTGATATAATATGGTTCCCAGAAGGAAGAAATAAATAGGGATTCATATAATGGAATTCAATTGCACAAAATGAGCCGTGCCATCATTAAGTAAACTCGATAATTCGTATTTCAGAATAGTTTAATTTTCTCAGATTCACCGCTGCTTGAATTTAAAATTTCATGAAGAACGTTTCTCACCGGAAAATGCTGAAAAAATCCAAAATAAAGCATTTTTGACTTGATCTCAACCTTCCTTCTTGGAATATTAACTTCAGAGATTTTTTAATACTGAGCTAAAAGTTATTTAGTTATTTAGATTTATTTAGTGAGCTTATATCTTAAAGGACTTCCTTCCTTCCTATTAATATCTATTTCATTACCTTTAACTTTACAGACTTGATAAAAGAAAATCGTCATTAGAAAGAAATCCCTCATTTTTTCATTTGCACTCTCAAAATTGACCAAGCTAGAGATGAAAAGACTGAAGATGTGTCGCAGACTATGCACCCATGACGTCGAGCAATGTGATTGGTTGATGGAATCTAATCTGGTTTCTATGAAGCCAGGTGATTTCGTTTTTCTCAGAAAATTAGCCAATCAGCGAACATTAAATATTTCTTAATAATTCCAGGTTTTCGGTTCGATAAACAACCCGAAAATAAAACTCATACGTAAGAAATTCATCATATATTGTAGAAATAGCATTTTTGTCGTTGTTGATGAATTTTGACAAAAAATAATAGACAGCAATTTGAAAATATTTGGTTTGATTTATTTTATTTTATATTTCTTTAGCGGTCGTTTATAACTTAACTACAATGAATACCTTCATGTTGTTGACCAAATATACGCAGCATGTCCTAAAATAGACTTGAACTGTAAAAACTTTGTCTTAATAATTCTTGCTGATAAGAACGTTTTCAAAATATATCATAGGCAAAAGAAAAAGTTTTTTAAAGTTTGAAGTGTTATCTTTAGAAAATGATAGTTTTATAAAGTCTTTCCTGTACCTTGAGTTTTTCACATTCATACGGCAGACACTTCTCTTTATGATTTGTCCATGCTTTAGATATTTTAGGAATCGAAAAATTGGCTTTCAAATGGGCTTCAAAAGAAAAAAATGTGCTGCGAGGCTAAGACTATATTCCGGGCGGAGATGGACTTCATAAAATACAGTAAATGTATGTAATTTGAGCTGTAAGTGGCCCGTGAGATGCACTCTACGCCCGGAAATTAGTGTCTTTTACTCAAAACACACAATTCAGTCACAAGTCATGCCTAGTGTTATTCTTCCAGATAGTTCTATCCATATATAAAGCAATCTTACACGAAACAGTGTTTGATGAGGATTTATTTTATATTTATGAAGAAATAAATTATTATTAACATAATTATTATTGATTTCTAACCGCTAACATTCATTATGGACGAAGCAAGAAACAAAATTTTGAGAAAACGTTTAGAGACATCTGGTCATAAATAATAAAAATTTATTTCTAAAGTTAAATTCATATTTACATGAAAGCTTTAAAGCAATTATCAATTTGTAAGTTAGGTGTGTAATCACACAAAAAATAAATTGAGTTTGTAAAACCAGGTAAGGAATACTCCTAAATCGGGTAAAGGATACTCTTAAACCAGGTAAGGAATACTCCAAAACCAGGTGAAGGGATACTCCTAAACCAGGTAAGGGATACTCCTAAACCAGGTAAGGAATATTCCTAAATCAGGTGAGGGATACTCCTAAACCAGGTAAGGGATACTCCTAAACCAGGTGAGGGATACTCCTAAACCAGGTGAGGGATACTCTGAAATCCATTTTATGAGATCGTCAGGGTATCGATCGATAGAATTATAAGGCCTATGCAAACATGGTATGGATATTCGTAATATTTTGTTACTTTCTTAGCTTTTTTTCAGTCTCCATTACGCCAGAATATTGTTTATACACCTTTGAGAACTCGGCACGGCACGTCTGTACTTAGTTTAGTTCAGACGTAATTTCAGCTACCGCTCACACAACGTGAAATGAAGGCGCGCACGGGAAAAATAATCTTTACAACTCATTGTATCGGGCAGAAAGTGAGTTCAGGACTGGATTAGTCTGTACTTTGAGTATTTTATGATCATACACAATCTACGTCTAATGATTTTCTTTGCTAGAATTGGTAAGAATTGAAAAATGGCTTCTACGGAATGGGTTTCAATGTAAAGCCAAGATACATACTGCGGAAGACTACATCACGGGCGGAGATGGGACCCCATAAAATACAGTAAATGTATGTAATTTGGGCTGTGAGGGGTCCCTGAGAAGCACTCTACGCCCGGAATATGGTCTTTTTCTCAAAATACACAATTCATTCGTAAAACACGCCTGTTATTCTTTATTCTTCCAGCAATCGTACACTAAACCGAATCTACTGAGGATAGATTTCTAACCGTTAAAGTCATCATGTACGAAGAGACAAACAACCAGTTTGAGAAGACATTTAAATATCTTAAGTTTAATCGAAGACTTAGCTTAAAGATAAATTGCATTCTTAAAAATTATTTTGAAAATATGAACTCCTAAATCAGGTAAGGCCGTTGATACGCCAAAATCAGGTTACGGGATATTCCTAAACCAGGTAAGGAATACTCTTAGATCGGAGTTCAGACTGAGTTCTAGAGTTCTATCAGTTCATTGAATAGAGAGCACCGGCCTTTTAATTCTTATTTTAATAATTTTCAAGAATCGTAACTTAAACTAAAACGGATTTTAGTATAGAAGTTTTTTAAAAAACGCTTTTTTCCCGATAAGTAAGTAAAGGTTTCAGGTCACCCATCCATGTGCTTACTTGGCGCAACCGGACTTGACTTACTGTCATGATATGAAGCCCTAGTTTTATCCACTGGACCACAGTTCCAGGTGAATCAGCATAATAATGGCTGTGAAAACAATGCACCGAATAGACTAAACTTTTTGACAGTATTTTTCAACCACATTCTGCATTACGTTTCTTTTGAACTATTTTATTTTACAGCATTTTGCAAAATAGTTTCTTTTGTTCTCTCACACTTGGTTAAGGAGTTGATAAGTAACTTCAAATCATTTCACTGGATGTTAACTTTATGCTAGCAAATTAGTTAACATATTCATAATTTGGTAAAGGGTAAAGAGGTAGATCCGAAGGTGGACAGTTACTATCTGGTTTCTAATATAAATTACAACTTTGGTAAAAAGTGATTGGTCTCCCTGTGGTATCTTCACCTTCGTCACACCACAGGTAGTCCATAATAGTAAAAAACATAAACGCACACTCTAAATTGAACAAACATAAAAATCACTACTCACGTTTCCTGTGTTCACTTGAATAGCATTGATGCGGGGAAACTGTACAGAATATCCATCCTTTTGGACCAAAGACTTTCTTTTTACCCTTTGCGGTATCCATGGTAACTGTACGCCGCTCTGCTATCTTATGTTTCAGCTTGTTATCTGGCATGACCACAAGTGAGGAGTTTTAGGAACGTCCTTTTTTGATTCCTTGTTTGATAAAAAAAAGAAGAGAAGGGATGATAAGTGGAATAAATTTACAGATTCTCACAGAATACCTCTTAAAGTATCAATCTCATAAAAAAATTTTCGAAATAACTGCGTCAAAGTAATTTTTCTAGTAATGTTAGACTTTTCACTGTGCTTTCAAGTCGAAATACTAAAGAAAACATTTTCTGGTTCCGACACTCCAACTAGGAAAAGTCCGATCCAAGAAGTGAATCCAGATTGTAACTTTCCACAATTTTAGATTTTGAGACAAAAAGTAACAAATTCTAAAAGAGCATGAGAAATGGGGATTAATGGTGTAATTTGTTTTGTTTTGGTCGCGAAGGAAATAGAGTTACGAGCATCTAAAGTTTGGACCAGCAAGCCACTTGTACGACGCCTATAAATACAACACACTCACCTCCCCAAAGTACTAGGTACTACAATTACTGCCTTTCTGGGGCCAAAATGAAGCGCTTACCAGCTTTACTGTGCAGGGATTAAAAGGGAATCCTTTCTCCTCTAAATCAGACCAAACATACTATAATCTAATGTGATGTTTGCTTTAACCGCGCTGTGACTTTGATTCGTATAGGAGTATCAATAAAACGCTAAGGATAATCCAAACGCGGTTTCTCTATGTGGTATATGAATCAATCGTAACATTTTGTTACATAATATTGGCGGCGAACAATCGCAGAATAATACGACATCCCGTTAAACCAGGCTATTTTTGCACCTGTAAGATAACTAAACAGCACGTCCGTATCTGGGTAAATCCAGGCTTACATATATTCTATCCGCGTTCAGACAAGCTGAAAAGTCGAGCCCGGCCAAAAGAATTTGGAAGCCTGTTGTATCGGATAAAAAGGATGTCCTCTACTGGATTAGTCTGTGCCTTGACTGTTTCAACATTCATACAGGATCTACTCTTTATGTTTTTTGCATACTTGGTAAGATAAAAAAAAATTTATGATATTGAAGTATTTAAGAAACGCGGGTAAAGTCTACGGTATATCACGGGCGATGAGTGATCACATAAAATGCAGTAAATGTATGTAATTTGGGCTGTGAGGGGGCTCTGAAAATAACTCTACGCCCGGGATGTAGTCTTTTTCTCAAAACACATCATTCACTCACAAGCTATAATCCTAACATTCCTTATTCTTGCAGTTGGTTGTACATGAAAGAATATAGGAATATCTAAATGACCGGCAGCCGGCTTTGGTTTTTTGGTTTTATCACGCAATCGTATTTATAGCAATCGTACAGTAGTACACTAAATCAAGATTAATGAGGATAGATTTCTAGCCCTTGCCAAACTAGTTCACACGCTTCAAAAGGACGGTCGGTTAACACTAGCTCACATGCTTCAAAAGGACGGCCGGTTAGCACTAGTTCATACGCTTTAAAAGGACGGTCTGAACTAGTTAACACCCTTCAAAAGGACGGTTAGACTATCGAATACGGTAAAGAAAATTGTGTTTATAAGTGAATAACGTAAAGCAGAAAAAATGGTCAAAAATCCAGTATTCTGTCCATACATTCCCTTATAAACGATGTTTACAGAACAGGGAAGGACTTGTACCACAAAATCTTGAATTTCTCTGCCTGTAGATCCATTAAAGGCATAAATTAAAAAGTTTATTCAACTTTCATCGTGTAGCATCTTATTCAGATAGCTAGATTGCTGATATCCAGTGAAACAAAAGAGGATTAAGTCGTCGTTTGTGGTACTTGCTAGCCTACTTTCTGCCATCTTTCTTGTTCGATTGAGTACAGAGGGCATAGCAAGGGGGTCATTGAAAAATGAACTATAGTTCAAACGCTTCATATACAGGATCTACTCTTATCAAAAGAAAACGTGACTTCCAAATGGCTTTAATAGTGAACGTCTCAAGGAACGCGAGGCTTCTGAAATACACTTTTCACATTATATTTAGTGTTTACTATATAGGAATGTCTAAATGACCAGTAGCCGGCATTGTTTTTTTTGGTTTTGTCACGTTACAATCGTACACTAAACCAAGATAAATGAGCATGGATTTCTAGCCCGTGCCATACTCCGCATCATTGGACGAAGCGACGAGCAACAAGTTTAAGACGAAGTTGGAAACATTTTATCTTTGATCATAGACATTCAATTTTCCTTCGTGTCCATTCGAGCATCAGGTTATTTTCGCAAGCTTCGTATGAAGTGCTGTTTTCACTTAGACATGAAGGAGTGCCGTGATTCTTGTTGGTGACATTTTATATGGATAATATAAGTATCTAAACAGCTTCAATATGACACAATCGTCTACTGAGGTCTACTCGGAACTTACTAATTTGGCAAATTTGTAACGGAGTTTTGAGTTTGATATGATATGCGCTCTACTCATAGCAATTTGTAGTTGCGAAATGATGAAAAAAAAAAGCAACTGCCGCAAATTATATGCGTTTTGACTTAGCTAGAGTATAATTAGACGGGCTGATGTTGGTCTTCCTCTCCCCCCACAATTTTACAAGCCTTGCTACACGCCTGTTGTGTTTATGTATTTAAATGTTTATTCTTGTATTTGGATCATAGTTCATAGTATAGCGTATTACTCGGGCCACTGTAGAAAACTGTATGTTAATAATGTTAAATCAATGTAACCAACTGTTAGCAAATTCCATTTTAAACTTCGATTCTCCGTTATAATTCCAAAATAAGCTCAATTCTTTTGCCCAGCGAACTACAACTCGTAAAACCAACTTTGAAATTTAAATGTGAATTGATCCGAGCAGCTGTTGTTCTTGCGTATTATGACGTCATGGTATTTTGTTTATGCAAATGAGGATGGTATAGAACTCAACTGATGTTAATACGCCTAAAGTGATTCGATTTTTTAATTTAATTCGTGGTTTCTTGATCATCGTTACGTCTGACTTGCTCACGATACAAGGCATATACTTAGAGACAACAGTGAGTCTAAACTAAAGACAGGATTTTTTCAAGGGAACCACTACTGTTACCGGGTAAAAAAAGCGCTTTGAAATCATTAACGTTTATGTTAGCCACTCTCAACCCCCGACTGTAGTCAATTAGGCATATTGAACGACACTGAACTGGCTTGTATTCAAAGCGGGTGGGAGGACGTTTTAACAGGCTTCGAAGATGGCTTTGGTTCGTCTTTGGAAGCTCTTAACTCGAGTCAAAGAGATTGACAATGATGATTCAGATTCTCCTCTCAAACGCTGTTTAAATGTGTACGATTTGACTTTCTTGGGAGTTGGAGCAACAGTAGGAGCAGGACTGTATGTTGTGACGGGTCAAATCGCTCGTGATGTTGCAGGTCCTGGTGTTGTCCTCTCCTTCTTCATCGCGGCTGTAGCGGCTTTCCTCTCGGGAATATGTTACGCCGAGTTTGGATGTCGAATCACCAAAGCTGGCTCTGCTTATATGTATACTTACACGTCCCTTGGCGAAATCTGGGCCTTCATCATCGGTTGGAACATGATCTTGGAGTATGTCATTGGTACGGCGTCTCTTGGTCGAGCTAGCAGCGAGTACATCGATTCGATTTGTGGCGGTGCGTTGCATAAATTCTGGATCAAACACGTCGGAGAATGGCATGTAGAAGGCCTTGGAACTTACCCGGACTTCATAGCCTTTTTTCTGGTAATCTTAATTTCACTGGTGGTTGGACTCGGCGCCAAACATTCAGCTATCTTCAACAAGGTCGTCACGGGAGTCAACATGCTAGTCGTTGTATTCGTGGTAGCAGTTGGGATTTTCCATGTCGAACCTAAGAATTGGGTCGGGGATAATCAGTTCTTGCCGTACGGAGTGTCTGGGATTCTAGCCGGAGCTGCAAGCTGTTTTTATTGCTTTGTAGGCTTCGATGTGATTGCGACGGCATCTGAAGAAACTCTGAATCCCAAGAGATCTATACCTCTATCCATCATGATGAGCTTGATCATCAGCTTCTTGGCCTACTTCGGAGTGGCTACTGTTCTGACTCTGATGGTCTCGTACAAGGACTTGGACAAGATCGCACCTCTACCAGAAGCATTCAAACATGTTGGGCTACCAGGAGCGAAGTATGTCATAGCGATTGGAGGGCTGTGCGCGCTGTTTGGTTCCCTCATGAGCGGCATCTTTGCTGTACCAAGAATCATGTACTCCATGTCAACCGATGGACTGATCTTTGGTTGGTTTGCGAAGGTATACGCTCGTACGAACATCCCTATCAACTCCTTGATGGCTGCTGGGTTATTATCCGCGGTCCTATCGCTAAGTCTTGACCTAAAACAACTCGTAGAGATGCTTTCTATTGGAACTCTCCTTGCATATTCCCTCGTTTCCACATCCGTTCTTGTCCTTCGCTTTCAACCAGGAGTGGAAAGCGTTGTGTATGACAATGAAGAGGGCTCTAAAAAATCAGGTTACAGCGTGATCTGCTGTAGGCCTCATTTAGACGAACAACCAGCCATTGAATACAAACCGATCGAGGCACTTGGAGAAGAAAAGGAAGAGATTAAGGTTGGTGCATTACTATCATAACCATACAGACAGATAATCAAATTAGTATTTTCAAACGAAAAAAACAGGAATATGGTATATAATATTATATATATTGTCATATACTTAGCGATAGTTAGCTATTTTACCCGTTAAAAGGATAAAATAATAATAATATTAGAATTGAAATTATAAGATATCAAGAACTTAACAGAGCTAAACTATCTACGAAAGTTGCCTAATTTATGATTATTTTTTTATAAAATAACCGATGCTTAAAAAAGGTCATCAGTCTGTTTATCATATATTTTGTTTACAGTTGATATAGTTTCGTTTTTTTTGCCTTCGAAACAATTTGTAAGTTTATGAGAAAGGAAGAAATAAGCTTAAAGTAATGGTTATTATGACTGGTAAATTTTTTTTTTGATATTTGATTATTTTATACAGCGTAATGATAAACGTTTTGAACACAAATCCAAGGCAGAAATATCGAAAGAGTTCAAACGAAACCTCACATGAAGCCATCTTGTCTGCATTTTCAATGTCATTGATATATTTTTTTAAAAATTTTTCGTCTTGCGAAAAAAAATATCGAAAATCTGAGCTTAAAGCGGTATTTTCCTGTTCGACAAATGAAAAAATTGATACCCTTCAATATCCACTGAAGTCAATTCGTACTGAAATTTAAACTGGATAATAGCGCGGCCTATCAATCTTTGAAACGTCACCTTTCGGTATTGTACACCATTATTCATAAAAGAATTGATAGTTCGAAAAACAGTCGCTGAATCCTACAGTATCTATTTCATTTTCTAATAATTTAGTCAGTAATCGTTAAAAAAAAAAAATAAATAAAAAAAAAAAATCGATGTGAACATTAAAGTTACTGTAGCGATAAATCGAATCCATTTTTTCATTCTGTAAATATTTGTGGTTTTCTGCTTTGGGAAGGAGAATTTATTCCATGTTTTTTATATATTACGTTTGGTTTCTGGATCAATGAAGGATTTGTGTTTTATTTTATGGTATTTTTTCCCATCACATCAAAAATGAATATTCAAATACTGTAATATCGGCAAGTTTTTGATATCGAAATAAGAAAAACGTTTCGTAAGTTCTTCATAAACAACGACAGTCTTTAAGCGAAAAATAAATCTTAAGAAACTGGTAAAATATCATTTAATGGCTAAATTTCAATTACGAACGCTACAGGAAACTAAAAAATGGTCGCAAGCGGGGAAAAACGAAATGCTAATGAACTGTTTTATGTTCTATGTTCTATGTTCTTTGATTGATTCTCTCGTTGACCTTGTCTATCTCTCTATCTTTCCTTTCTTAGGACCTTCGCTCAATGAAAGCTCGAAAAAACATTTTTTCAAGTTTTATAGTGAGCAGGTTTTGTCTTTACTTTGAGCGAGGAGGTTTTGACTTTTATATTCAACCCTCTAATTTATGTTACAAATGTCATTTCGCTTCGTGGTTTTAAAACAATGTACTTCGATCAAATTATTAGTTTACTTCATCATTTTTTACTTAGTAAACTATAGGTAAAGGGTATTGACAGTTTTCTTTGGATTAGAGGCGCTGGAAGCGGAGATACGAAGGAAGCAAGCAAAATGGCTCGAGGCAAAATTAGACTCGTAATTAAGGAAATGAATAGGGTAGTTCGTTCATGAAACTTTCTTTTCTAAGGATCAGAAACCTCGGATATTTTACTTGGCCCACGATACAGAAAACAAATTTTAATTAGTGACCATATAACAACCCAAAGTAAGACAAAAACAAAACAAAAAACGAAACAAAAAACAATAGAACGAGTGTTTACTACCATTTATTATGCTTAGAACTTTTCACAGGCCAAGTGGAATCGTTTCGTAAATTCATGATAATATTCTCACATAAACCATATTTTGAGTCCTTTTAAACCACTGCTCTTACGTGTGGCGCGTAGTAGAGCGTAGGAGTATTAACACAATAGACGACAAAGTGCTGTCACACGCTCCAATGATAGACATCCCAGCGGATGCGTGGGTTTTAAAAATCTTTTTTCCTCTTTGATTTAAAGAATCGATAACAGGAAATCCAATATATATTTTTAAAATTTCCCAATCCACCCTTCAGCCTAAATTTTTTATTGAGCCGTGAAACAACCGCTATGCGTGCGTTGATTTAACTGAGTCATTGCGAGGCTAACTCACATGCAGATCTAATCCTGAAACAACCTCTGGGCTGATTTAAGTCAAAGCATGGCTAACTCACAGATCAAACCCTGAAAGAACCTCTCGGCTGATCTAAGTCAGGGCATAACTAACTCACAAATCAAACCCTGAAAGATCCTCTGGGCTGATCTAAGTCAGGGCATGGCTAACTCACAGATCAAACCCTGAAACAACCTCTGGGCTGATCTAAGTCAGGGCATGGCTAACTCACAGATAGAACACTGAAACAACCTCTGGGCTGATCTAAGTCAGGGCATAACTAACTCACAAATCAAACCCTGAAAGATCCTCTGTGCTGATCTAAGTCAGGGCATGGCTAACTCACAGATCAAACCCTGAAACAACCTCTGGGCTGATCTAAGTCAGGGCATGGCTAACTCACAGATCGAACCCTGAAACAGCCTCTGGGCTGATCTAAGTCAGGGCATGGTTCACTCACAGATAGAACACTGAAACAACCTCTGGGCTGATCTAAGTCAGGGCATAACTAACTCACAAACCAAACCCTGAAAGAACCTCTGGGCTGGTCTAAGTCAGGGCATGGCTAACTCAAAGACCAAACCCTGAAACAACCTCTGGGCTGATCTAAGTCAGGGCACGGCTAACTCACAGATAGGACACTGAAACAGCCTCTGGGCTGATCTAAGTCAGGGCACGGCTAACTCACAGATAGAACACTGAAACAGCCTCTGGGCTGATCTAAGTCAGGGCATGGTTCACTCACAGATAGAACACTGAAACAACCTCTGGGCTGATCTAAGTCAGGGCATAACTAACTCACAAACCAAACCCTGAAAGAACCTCTGGGCTGGTCTAAGTCAGGGCATGGCTAACTCAAAGACCAAACCCTGAAAGAACCTCTGGGCTGATCTAAGTCAGGGCACGGCTAACTCACAGATAGAACACTGAAACAGCCTCTGGGCTGATCTAAGTCAGGGCATGGCTAACTCACAGATAGAACACTGAAACAGCCTCTGGGCTGATCTAAGTCAGGGCACGGCTAACTCACAGATAGAACACTGAAACAGCCTCTGGGCTGATCTAAGTCAGGGCACGGCTAACTCACAGATAGAACACTGAAACAACCTCTGGGCTGATCTAAGTCAGGGCACGGTTAACTTGAACCCTGAAACAACCTCTGGGCTGATCTAAGTCAGGGCATGGCTAACTCAAAGACCAAACCCTGAAACAACCTCTGGGCTGATCTAAGTCAGGGCATGGTTCACTCACAGATAGAACCCTGAAACAACCTCTGGGCTGATGATGTTACCAATCCTATCCCCTCATACAAACATGGTTTTGGTTTAATATCTTTTAACTACAGACTTTTCTTCCAATCTTCTCAGCATCAAGGGGATCCCCCGGACAAGAGAAGCAGTCAGATAGCGACCACGGCTGTTGTCTTAATGATCACTGCTATGGTTGGTTTCGTAGCTCTTATGATCGGAGGCTGGTCGGCTATTGGTAATCATGAAGGATGGTCCATATTCACCCTTATCTTCACCATACTACTTTTCGCCTTTGGCCTCGTTGTCATGATGATGCAGCCTCGTAATCATGCAATCTTCCCATTCACCGTCCCTTGTATTCCTATCATCCCTCTCGCAAGTATTTTGATTAATCTGTTTCTGCTTCTGAAGCTCTCCAAATGGACCTGGATTCGATTCGGTGTTTGGATGACTCTAGGTAAGGCCACGCTTGCGCATGCGTATTAGTCACTTTTAAAGTTATTTAAAAAAATCTGGCTCGAGATCGCATTGCAGTGCATTGTAGAATTTTTTAGGGACGAAACAGACGCCATTTTGGAAATATATATCCCTTGGAACAGTCCATGGGGATCAAAGCCATTTGAATGTTACGTCATCTGGTACCGTGTACCTGCTGTAAGTCAGTACCGCATGTTTCCCACTCATACGATAACTATTCTTATGGGAAGCCATTTCAGTGTTACAGTATGTCGTACCATGAAAATGCTGTAAGTCAGTACCGCATGTTTCCCACTCATACGATAACTATTCTTATGGGAAGCCATTTCAATGTTACAGTATGTCGTACAGTGTACATACTGTAGGTCAGTACCGCATGTTCCACACTCATACGATAACCATTCTTATGGGAAGCCATTTCAATGTTACAGTATGTCGAACAGTGTACCTGCTGTAATAAGTCAGTACCGCACGTTCCACACTCATACGGTAGCCATTCTTATATAGGGAGCCATTTGAATGTTGCGGCATGTCGTATAAGCAAACCACTCTATCATCAGAGGTTACAACCAACTTCGTTACTTTCCTTTCAGGCTTTGCCATTTATATCTTCTATGGCATACGTCACAGCGTGGAAGGGTTATCAGGCGAGGATGATCCAGATGCTGGGAGTACCCACGGTGAATATATCGTCAATGACAGCCCACCACCAACTCTCACCCAGAAAATCAAACCAGTTCAACCAAAACAGACCAAGACAGAAGAAAAAGCACCACTGAAAGACAGTTTCCAGGACACCCCGGCTGAAGAGATTGCGAAGGAGGCTGGTAACGAATAGATGTCTATATATTTTCAATGGGAAAAATTGAATTTTCGATGGCAAAAATTGAATTTTCGATGGGAAAAATTGAATTTTCGATGGGAAAAATTGAATTTTCAATGGGAAAAATTGAATTTTAATTTGTATATTTTAACCATAAGAAAGGAATAATGTATCTTAAAATTTAGTAGTTATTTTACGGTCTTATTTCTTTTTTGTTCAATGATGGATTTTGATTTGATTACCTATAACAGCCATTTAAGAGCAAATATATATGAAAGTAAAATGCCTTCGTATGAAAGTTTTCTTTTCTGAAGAAAATAATAAGATTCTGTTCTCCAAGATGGCCCACTCGAAGGTTCAGTTTCGAGGTATATGAGTATAAATAATATATAAAAGTGAATACATGGGTATTTATACATTTTGTTTAAGTAATTCATAAATATAACTGGACATTCGTGTCAGGCAAAGAATCTGAAATTGGGTCACCCAGTGGTCACCCTGTGGTCACTGGGCTACAGGGATACATACTGAATCCGAAAATTTACAGCGCAAAAGTATGACCACATCTAATGTACTTACATACTTCTATGCACGAACTTTTGTACGTTAAACCAACACATTTCGATGCGAAGATGGCTGGTTTTGCCAAATAATAGGGCGTGCAAGAGCTTATATGCAAGCGCAAAGCCCTTGCATAGAAGTATGCGGTCCGCAATACTTTATATGTGGACATACTTGTGCGCGATGCGCTGTCAGTTTCCTTTTGCTTTGACACTGCTAAAATAAGAAAATATTATTGGGTAGTATAAAATAAGTCATGGGTTTTACTAATGCACAATGGAATGCACAAAAATTTCTGTTCCGAAAACGAGAAAAAGTATTTAAATTACGTGAAAATATATTTTAAAGAATATAAAATCGAGAAGCAATATATTTACTTCTCGACCGTTCTAACGGAATACATTATTTTATTTAGAGTAAGGTATAATACTAAAGAAACCGAAGAAAGTTTATTTATTCCTATCACAGTACTTTTTATCTCTTGAGACTACGAGGATTTTGGCCTGCGTCATTTCGCATCTCGACGAAGATCAGTGTTCGTAGGCTCAAGAAAGCTAGAGTATGCGTGTGCACAACGTTATTTTTCGTGGCCGCCATGTTGGATGATTTTAACAAAAGATTGATTGTGTTTTTTTTGTTATATCATCCAACATGGCCGCCATACCATTTATATTTATTCTGTTGGAAATGATTGAAAACCAGTATTTTTTTTCTTGTACTACGTACGTTATTACTGTCCTAGCGCCTTCAAATTCATAGACTCTTTCGGACAAGGGTCTTTGTTTGTCAGTATTGATGGACATATACATTTATTTGCATAGCAAATAAGGCGAAAAAATCTCTAAACCGTTTGGTCTGTTCCATTTTAATTTCAAATTAAATTATAATTTTATAACTAATAACGAATTAATCAATAATTCGACCAAATTCGCTCACAATTCAAATTATTCCTAGTTTCAATTCTAGAATTGTATATAAGTAATAGCAAAGTGAACATAACACATGTAAAGTCCGCACACGATGTGGCAATACTGTTGACTAGTTTACATGCTTAGTTTGGTACTCTGGTATGAGAAAGCATAATGCGCATGACCGGAAACCCGATTACGAAAAGCCTTATAGCATTGAGGACCTACGCCTTTCGGAAAGCAAATTGAATTTATAAACCTTGATAATAAATGCGTCCGCCATTTTGTCGTCTAGTTTCCTAACATGCACAATATGTTTGTCGTTCTTTCATGAATCTGCTACCTTGGACATCTTTACAAACATTTTGGATCTTGGTTAAAATTATTACAGAAATTTGGAGGGGAACCGAAATGTTGGATCACAGAAACGAGCGAAGCGAAATATAAAATCTGGAGTGGTTTTTGTATGGGTGCGTGGGTAACCATACAGCAAGTTTGTAGCCGTGCTGTAGTCGTACCGGCGTATTCGTACGACCATAGGCGAAAGCAAATTGCGCACCATGTCTTACCAAAACCGTCATTACATTTTGTAATTGGATGAACTAGTACTGGAAAACAATGAAACGCCATTACAATGTTACGGAATATCCACCGTGTACGTGCTTGTAAGTCAATTATGTATTTTCCTATCTCACATACGAAAACCTCTCTAAGAATTAGAGCGAGCGAACGTGTGTAAGTGGTAATTTGTGCGATAGACTACTGCGACGATACGGCGGACATCTTGCCAGGGGGCAAAAGAAAGCAAAGATGACGGAAAATATATAGTTTCGTGAAAGTCTTTCTTTTAGGGTAAAGTAATCGATGTGCCGTCTTAATTCATTGTGGTGAGCCGTGAATATCAATCGACGTCCTTTCTTTAACAAAGCTTTATTTGATCCCCGGACGGCTCATAACGCTTTGCGATTAGAGATGGCCGCCGTATCGTCGACGTTAGTCCATTAGTCACTCTGAATAGTTTTCAAAATCATGATTATTATTATAATTTGGTTATCGAGTTAATCTCAAGGGATACTAGGGGAAAAAATTAAATGGGATAAATACATGCGTCCAGGGAGTACTAGATACTCCCTGAATTAATAAGATTGAGGTTGTAAAAATATGATAATAAAGGGTTGCAAATGAAATACTTTTCACGCGTATTTTAGTCATTCAATAGTGTTTTCATTGCTTCGTGCTGATCGAGACAAAATGCGCGACATGGAAATCATTTAATTGTTGGGTACCTTTACATACTCGGATTTAACGGCTGCGTATCGGCCGACTTCCTTATCGCGGCTGTCTTCCATGTCGGCGAAGCAAGAAAACAGCTGTAGTCGTTACCTGCTACCAACAAAGTAGCTTACTTTTCTTAGAGACCTCAGAGCGAGTTGATTGAAAATTCTAATATTATAAAAATCTCTTCAGAATAATAAATTTTGTCAGATCATCCAAATTAAATGGTGCCGTACCTCCCCCCAACTCTACGCGTTGCTGCTTATAAAACCGTACACTTCGAGGGCCCCATTTTTCGTGTTTTCATTTACATACATACACTTTATTGGACGGATTAACAGGTAGGAACCTTAGCTCGACCATTTTCCTCATTACTAATTTAATTTTACAGATGTACAAAAACAATTCCACTTCTCATAAATAATTGGATTAACATCAAACGATGTCAACTTTACTTCAAACCGATAGTGCTCTATGTACAACTTATATAAAATAGTAATATCCAAACAAATATTGATCAGATGTTTTTTTAACTGTAAAGCCGGTCATTTTTGTTCTAGACTTTTTTTCCAAATTTGTAAGAGAGTAACCGCTTAAATTTTGTTAGGTATAGGTAACATATTACAATCCCAGCCAAACCGAATAAATGGATCGAATGTCGCATTTTTACTCAGGCGTACAATAGACAGAATGCAAGGCATAATGTAATAATGGAATCGAACTAAAGGACAAGGAAAGATTATTTCGCTTTTCCCTTAAGTATGGATGTTTCTTCATATTTAGCAAGATGCCAAAGTGAAAACGTAAGTACTGCTAATATAAAGTATTTTTCAAGTAAAGAAAATGCGTTTAGCAAAGGACGAATGATCTACAACTGATGCTGATGTACCCGGTTTGACTTTTTCCACAACTGTCGCGCGGAATACGCCGGTTACGCCAAGTTTTAGTCGTAAGCAAGTTATACGGTCGATTTAAATCTTACCGTGTACATAAGACAAAAACAGCGTTGCTTCACAAGTTCCAAGAGTGTTAACACGGTGCAACGCTGACTAAATCGTTGCCAAAATTAGAAACATATCCTACTTTTCGCAAAGATTGATTCAACTTATCTCGCAACATTTTTCAGATTGCGCTGTAGGGTACGCGCTGCAATGCTCCATGCAACTTGTCGCAACGCCTTCGCGAGACAAGTTGCAAAGAAAATTGCTCCGTGTAATCGCGCTTTAAGAAGAGCATGCTGATGCATGCTGATATTTTTTCTAGACATAGGAATGACATTTCATATTATATAAAGGCTATCTATGTCTCCTGGAGTGATCTCTTCCTCCATCCTCTCGATCCCTTGTTCTATGTTCTACACCATTTCTGTGATAGTCACCAGCTTTCGATCGTTCTCTGTCGTGCTTCGAGTAATATCTTTTACTTCTATCACGACTCGGACTTCGACTGCGACTTCTCGTTATCGGAGATCGACTACGAGGTCTTGGTCTGGGTGGTCGGTCGTACGATCGTTCTCGATTCGGGAAGCTTTGTTTTGAGGACGATTTTTTATTAGGTGCGCGTGAATGCTGTCGAGAGCGATTTTTTGACGAAGGTACAACGGTACTTCTTCTCTTGCTGTTTTTCCCTCGTCTTTTTTGCTCGGGACTGTCGGCGTCGCTGCTGAACGACTCACTAGCACGACGAATATCGGGACTAACGGATAAGCTATAGCTGCGTGATCTGCTTCGTGATCTACTGCGTGATCGTGATTTTGAGCGAGATCTTGAACGGCTCCTACTCATGGAACGACTTTTAGTCCCGCTGTGGTTGCGATTCCTCGGAGACCTGCTCCGTCTGTTTTGTCGGCTTGTGGAATTCCTAGAAAATAAAGAAATATAAGTTTGACTTGAGAACAATTGACTAACGGGAGATTAAGAAACGAAAAAAATACAAGTTAAAGCACGTCAGAGCGCACGGCGTTACGCGTTGTAAATCGACCACGGCTGTCCTACCCTTACTTGTTGCCTAGTTTTGATAGTTGCAATAATCTATTACAGTTTTCTAGCTTACGGCCCTCAAAAAGACTTCTCACCGATCTTTTTCCGTTGTCTTCTTGTCCTCTTCAGATTTCGAAGAACCTTTTCGTTTTGTTTCCTCGCCAGAGAAGGGGGAAACCTTACTGGGAGATGTTGCTCTAGATCCTAGAAGAGTAACCAGAAGAAAAAAATGTTGAAGGGAAGCGGTCATGATTCTTCTACTTTCAATTCACAAAATCCCGCCACCTCCCCCAGGTAAACGAATGAATAAGTCAGAAATGGTGAATGGAAAGAAATTAAATGGGCAAAACCGAATATAAGAAAAGAGAAGTGGAAGGGAAGGGATGGTAGAAAGGGACGGATAAAATAAAGAGAGTGAATAATATTTCTACCTGGTCTGGAGTCAGACTGTGTTGGTTTAATGGACGACTGGTTAGCTGAAGCTTGAGATTTCTGTTCTGTAGCTTTCTTCTTTCTTTCTTCAATTTGAGCTCGCAGTTCAGTAGTTTTCTTCAAGAGCTCATCTAAAGTAACCTACGAAATTAAACGCTTTTCAATGAGCTTTTATCAGTCATTAATTAATGATGGTAATTGAGAGGATTACGAAATCGCACGGCCAAGTAGCGGGAGTGCGATTTGTAATCGCGCGTTTGATTTCAGACCAAAATTTCACGACACGAAGTTCAGTTACCACTTAATCATATACTTTTTGTAATCATACACAAGAAACCGACACAATAAAGAGTGCAGAATTATCAATTTAATGTAGTAGAAGAAATGCGAACAAAATTAAATAAATAAATAAATTTTTGGTTGATTTTTTTCGTTTTATTTTATTATTTTAAAAAAACTTTAGAATGCGATTAAAAGATTATGTTCAAATCAGTAAAATTGTGGAGTTTGAAGGACTGAAATAAGCCCAAAACTCACAAAGATATGAACTTTGAACACAACGTGAACTTTGAAAGATAACCTTTTGTATAGTAGCAGGCAAAAGATGCCTAAGTTAAACTTATCATACAACATTTCTATTTTCGTAAATTCACATCTTTGGGATTTTTGAATTTACTTCCTCCAAGCTTCACAGTTTAACAAATTTTAATATGCTCTTTCCAGGCATCATAGCCCCCCCCCCCCCCCCGAGTTTTGGAATTACATAATGAAGTATATTTGCAGTACATAGCCTATAGTATGGACCTTGCAAGCTATGTATAATTTTTTTTGTATTACCTTTGGTTGGTTGTAGAGTTCCAGTATTGTTAAGCTGATTTCCTGTTAAAAATGAAAGGAAAAAAAAACATTGTTTATAATTTGATATAACTAGCTAAAAACTAGTGTGAGCTGCGTCGGTGTTTCTAATGAAACAGTAATGATGAAAAGGTAAATTATACACCGTGAAAAGATGAAAAAACTTACTGACGTTTCGGACGCTAGTCCTTCGTCGGAGTAAAAGAGTATAATTTGTTAAAAAAGTATAATTTGTTTACTGTCCTTTGAAGAGAAAAGACAAGTACCTAGGATTTTAATTCTGCGGCCACAGAGACCAGTATGCTATGCTATTGATGGGTTGCAAGAATTTCCAAGACAGTCAAAAGATGAAAGCATGACGGCCACTGTGGTGCTGTTAACAATACATGCTAATAAGAAATCTTTTTTAAATGGACACATCAACGCTCTCCAGAGATGCTGCCATGATGTAACATGCAATCAAAGAATTGCGTGAAGGGGAACCATGAATTGCATCAGCCCAATTACTAGATTATTTGTAATATCAAATGAAATACCTCCAGTTCTTCTAGAGTTGCATCAAAGAGTTCAAACCAGTGTGGTTTGTTTGGAAGGCAAATCTGAAACGAAAGCAACGAAAAAATTGAAATAAATGAAACTTATTCCAGGACTAACAATATCTTATTTTTCCTCCAAGAAATGATGTAACAGCTCATTGCGTAAAAGTATGACCACATTTAATGCATTCTATACTTTTATGCACTGGCTTTAATATGTTAAACCGACACGTTTGGATAAGAACCTGGCTGGTTTTACCTAATAACGTATAAAAGCTCATTTGGCAACAAAGCCAGAGCAATGAAGAATGCAAATACATTAAATGTGATCACACTTTTGCTTGTTGCACTGTAAAACATATTGTGTCAAGAAACGTAAATAAAAAATTCAATCTTTTAGCACAATATACCCTGGAACCCTGAAAGACGTTCCCTTAGTAGGTGTGGTTTTAAAATTATTTCCTTACTAGGCCATTCGTCCTATCTTAGGTCCATGCTTTCCAGTTCAACTACAGCTACAGCCTTAGACTTGGCCTTCTCCTTAAGTCGATTCAGTGTGTGTAAGAACTGTCTAAGTTCATCTATATATATCTAAATCTGATTTCCTATTTACATTTTGTGGCTAGAAAAGGTCAATACGTGGGGCTAGGTTTTGCACAGCCTTAGACTTGGCCTTCTCCTTAAGTCAATTGGGTGTGTGTGAGAACTGTCTAAGTTCGTCTGTATATATATCTAAATCTGATTTCCTATTTATATTTTGTGACTAGATAAGGTCAATACGTGGGCCTAGGTTTTGCACCGCCTTAGACTCGGCCTTCTCCTTAAGTCAATTCGGTGTGTGTAAGAACTGTCTAAGTTCGTCTGTATATATCTAAATCTGATTTCCTATTTACATTTTGTGGCTAGAAAAGGTCACTATGTGGGCCTAGGTTTTGCACCGCCTTAGACTTGGCCTTCTCCTTAAGTCAATTGGGTGTGTGTAAGAACTGTCTAAGTTTGTCTGTATATATCTAAATCTGATTTCCTATTTATATTTTGTGACTAGAAAAGGTCAATACGTGGGGCTAGGTTTTGATTAAAACAGATCTCGTGCTGCTTCAAGTTGTGGATATAAGAAAAGTAAATATCATTGACAATCTTGCTTCACACAACACTAATAATAAAACAAAATTTTATTTAAAAAAATACCTTGAGCTTTCTTGCAGAGAGGAAGATACAAGCACATGCGATGGTCTCAGGACGGAACCGGACAAACACATTGGTCCGTAAACTATCATTCATGTAATTCCTGAAAGTTAGAATAATAATTACAATAAGGCCTTCACAAAAAATAAGTATGTTTCCTTTTGCATGAGGAAAAATAATTGGGGTCGGAACCCTGTGATGCATTAGGGGAATAAAAAAGATATTACGGTTGGCAAAAATCATAATATCGACATGAAAATTAGGCTTCGTTGTGCAACAAGAAACACTTTGGTTTGGCTTAATGGTTTAATAATATTAATTCCTGTAAGTAGTTTTTAAAATAATTATTTGTAATTATTGTAAGAGGTAGAGAAGAAAGAAAGGAACATTTCTCTCTAAGTCAACTTACCATGCTAATTTTGTTAATTCTTGGTTATTTTCACATTCTAATATTTTCAAATAATTTATAATAATCTGAAAAAGAAAGATTGAACCAAAATTATTAGTTTAAGTTACTTATTAAAATGAGAAAGTAAAAGGCGTACAGTATCATCCTTTAGTGTCTTACCTTGTGTGGATGTTTAACATGTACGCAGAAGCCAAGTTCCTGTTAATATTACAAAATGAAGAACCTTGGTGAATAGTCATTGTGAATAGCAGATATCGTAGTTACTATTGCCTTCAGACGATTGTTATCATTTGGGTCAGTTTCTATACATTTCATTGTATTGACACAAATACCTCAACTTCAAACAATAATAAATTATTGTTTGAAGGCAACAGAGTGTAACTCTAATATCTGCTAATAGATATGAAGGTGATTATTATGCAACACAAAGTAAATGATTTTGATACATTATGATGCTGACAATGATGTTGATACACAAAAAAATGATTGCAATGATGACACATGTACAAGCTGGTTATTACATACAACAAAGATGATGATGATGATCCTTTTGGCTGCTGTAAGTTGACAGATTACTTAAAAAGGCCTCTTGTAGGTTTGTGGTTGAAGCCAAACATCATAATTCATGTGTACATAGTTTACAAATCCTAGCTGAGTGCTAAAGATTGACCATTGACCATTTTGATTTTTGTGATGTGAAATGGCCACTTTCATCATTTCATGGCCCACCATTTGACCATTTTAAACGTTTTAAAAACTGATTTGCACCCCTCTTTTACCAACATCAGTTGACTGGGTCAGAGAAACTAAAAACGTTCTCCACAATGTAGAAACATAAGCAATAAAGATGTAGCAAAGATCGTAGAGGTACAGACCATGGGCATATAGACTTCTTGCAGCACTTTGGAATGAAGCTCGATCTGGGGGACAAAACAATAGGTTCCACTTTCCAGGAGATTGGAATTCTTTTGTTTGGTTCCCCAGATCTAACTTCTTTAAAGTCACGTGCAAGGGGTCTATAACGAAGTTCTTTTTACATGGTGCTGCTGTCTTGGCTATATTGCTTCTATTATATTAAATCTAGCTAATGTCTTTGTTACTACATGAAGATATAGAGATATAGATAAGTTATAGTGTTTAATTCCGGGAGAAAGACCCTTGGATTAAATTCAGAAAAATTAATTTCCGACTTCGCTGGGAATCGAACCCATGACCTTCGGAATTGTACTACTGATGCTCTACCAGTTGAGCTAGAGGTCAGACTGAGAGCAGGCTAGGGTGAAATAGATGTTAGGTCGTGGTTATTATGATCAAGGATGAGAAAATGTCTTGGTTACTACTAACCTTTAGAATTCTTCTCTCTGCTTTGACTACCAGATTCTTGCGATTAAAGTAAGTATTTCCCATGTATTCCATGTGTTGTATAGGCCTGTAGCAATAAATAGTTGATACTACACATGAAGTTATGCATCAATTAAGGTTTCTGCATCACTGTTCCTTGTTACCTCCAGCCTGCATCAAACTTGTACTCCAGCAATACCTTGTTGCAACCTCTGATATTTATACAAATCTAAGAATTACATCTCTCATCACTAACATCTAGGTAAAGCTATGGAATGTCTAATGGTGTTGGAAGAACAGGCAGATTTTGATCAAGTACTATATTCTCCTAAAACATCACTGGAATTGTTACGAGAACTTAGCACTTGATCAAGGATTCTGACTTGTTCTTGCAACAGTTACTGAGATCTTGGATAAAACTAATAGATATTTCAAAATATTTCGGAAAAAATTTAACCGAAGACTAATTTTCTCTACAGCATTACAACAGAGTTCTATTAAACTGGCTTGATGGAACTTGAAACAATGGTTCCAAGTCTAGGTTAGGATCTGATGTCAGAAGACAGGGCAGAAAAACGGTTTTTGGCCTTTTGCCATAAGGACAACTTTACGTATTTAAGCTCAATATTTTGTAAACACGTTCTTTTGGAGCCAAATAGCAAAATAACAAATGCGACCAAAATTTATTGAATGCTTATTTGAGATATAAAGCTGTGTACTTTGGGAAAGGTGATATTTTGATCAGCAGAACTGACATTTTCGTGAATACTAAGAAGTAGATTTACTCTAATTTAACAAAATTTCGTTACAGGTTTCGAGCAGCAGCAACACAAATGAAACACTTCAGAGTTTGGAGTATTTAACTAAGTTAAATAAAAAAAATCATGAATATAGTGGACATTTTTCTGCCTTGTCATGTCAGGGTTCAGTTTTTAAAATACTAATAGAACTGCCAGAAAGTTCTGAAGAAAAGGTGAACATTTTACAAATTACTGAGCTATTAATGAAACAGTAATGATGAAAAGGTAAATCATACACCGTGAAAAAGATGAAAAAACTCACGTTTCGGACACTAGTCCTTCGTCGGAGTCTTTTACTCATCTTTTTTTCATCTTTTTCACGGTTTTTCACTTTTTCATCATTACTGTTTCATTAGAAACACTGACGCAGCTCACACTAGATTTTAGCTAGTTATATCTTCTTTTGAGCTATTAATGGTAGTTTATGCCAGGAAATTATGCTCAGTTTCCACGGTATTTTCTGATCCCCGTATTTACTGTATCTTTCAAGTCCAACCTTTGACTTGCAACCTTTGTTTCGTGGTCACTCAAGCGAATTTGGTAAAGCTTTATTATCATGAAGACTAGTGTATTCCACTGAAGACAATCATGAGTAGAGATCTTTTAGCTAAAAAAACAGAAGAGATGTCAGGTAGGAAAAACATCAAGTAATATTATTAAATGAATATTATTCCACATTATCACGTGTTATTACTGTAGTTATTTGGGAAGGCTTTATTGTCATAAAAACTAGTGTATCCCACTGAAGACAATCATGAGTAGAGATCTTTTAGCTAAAGAAACAGAAGAGATGTCAGGCAGAAAAAACATCAAGAAGCAAGTAATATTATTAAATGAATATCATTTGACATTATCACTATTGTTACTTTAGATAAAATGGGGTTTTCTTGACACGCTACCTTTCAACTTCAAATCACAAATATGCAGACGAATATGAACGATTCATTGTTAAAAAATCCTTTTCAAGGCTTTAAGGAAAAGATGAAATTTTTAAATAAGCAAGCTTTTACTGGAATTGGGATTAAAAAAAAAATTGGTGTGTTTTCTTTACAACTCATTTTCTTTATTTTTTTGACCCAAGTTTCTAAATCGTGCTTGAGATCTTGGAGGATGTGTACTTTGCTCAAAGTTCAAAGAATGCAATCAAAGTCGGTGAGAGCGTTTTCAATAAATTTGACCTGGAATTTTTAAGTATAGGAATTTTGCAAAACTAAAACATTTAAGTAGCATTGTGGAAAAGTGCTTGTTTGCTCATTTTGAGTTGATAATTTTATCTAAAGCTGCTGGTAAATCCCTTTTGAGCAAAAGGGAAAATTGTAAAGAAATCTTACCATTTGATATTCCAAAATATTAGGCCAACTTAAGTCTGATATTTACAGTATTTTTTTGGACTATTTTGTTATCACAACTAACATGTTCATTAATTCAAAACTTCTTAATGATTGTTTTATCAAATTTTCTCTACATTTAATTTAATATGTGTACAAAACAATGCCAAAGTTTCCATTTTCAATGCAACATTTTATCATCCTAAGTCTATGCTTATTTGCTTTCCAAAATACCAAAATTCAAAGACCAATTTGAGGTAGGGCAGCTGGTACATCCTACTTATTACTAATTTAGGTTGGATATGAGTGTTATAAAGCTGTGAATAAAAACCATATCTGAGAAGTGATGATATCACTTCATGGTGAAATGAAAACTGTAAATTTTATCATTTTATCAACCCCAAACATATGATAAAGAATTATTACATGTTAAGATCCTGATTCACTCTTTTTCCATCTTATATCGCTTGATTGCTCGCGACTCGCTTTTTTGCAATATCAGATGGAAACTGGTGTATAAAAAAGATATCTAGCTCATAAAATGTGATACTCTCTAATGTATCTATTGTGACCATTTCACCACTCTGTAAATAGTGTATGGATAAAGCCTCTGCATTGAAAAATAGTTCAAATAATCTTTGGAAAGCAATTAAGCATCAACTGCAAGTGCATGGCTCACACAGCACAATGCAATTCACAAGAATATAAAGTATGAAGTAATCATGTGATCTTTTTTTTAACTATTTTCATGTCCATGCAATAATAAAAAAACAAAGGTTAAGTAACATGGATGGATAATTGCATAGAGTGCATCAAGTGTTATTTGTGTGGACAAAAAACATTTGGATACAACTTAGACTGAAAGAGATGGCCTTGATTAAATTGGTGGAGACTGCAAAACGAGGAATGAAGACAGCAATGAAGAAACAAATGTGGAAGAAACAAGCAACGAAGAATCTAGCAATGAAGAAATTAGCGGTGACCATGAAACGAGTGGGGAAGGCAGACAAGAAGACAAGAACAGAAGTTTATTAAGAAAGGAAGAAATAGAAGAGTTCTGTTGTGAACTAGGAAAAGTCTAAAAACCCTGTATCGTAGAACGTTTTTCAAAGGTGGACAAAAACATTAACTTTTTAAATATTTGGTTTAAAAAACATTACCAATGTTCCTCAGGACCACAAAAATATGAGAATTTCAGGGCCAGTAGCAACAAGATTGACCAAGAACCTCTGGGCTGATCTTAGTCCAAGCATGGTTTACTTAAAGATTGAACTCTGAAACAACCTCTATGATGGTCAAAGACAAGGCACGGCTAAAAACCAGATTGAACCCTGAAACAACCTCTTCTATGATTAAAAGCAAGGCACTGCTAATTCACAGATTGAACTCTGAAACAACCTCTTCTATGATTAAAAGCAAGGCACTGCTAACTGACAGATTGAGTCCTAAAAAACCTCTGGGCTGATCTAAGTCAGGGCAAGGCTAACTGACAGATTGAACCCGGAAACAACCTCTGGGCTGATCTAAGTCAGGGCCATGGTCAACTCAAAGACTGAACTCTGAAACAACCTCTTAGCTTATCATAGATCAAACCCAGAGACAAATCTGGGTTGATCTAAGTCAGGGCACGGCTAACTCAAAGATTGAACCCTGAAACAATCTCTGAACTGATCAAACTCAGGGCACTGCTAACTCACAGAATGAACCCTGGAATAACCTCTGGTCTGATCTAAGTCAGGGCACGGTGAACTCACAGATCAAACCCTGAAACAACCTCTGCACTGATCAAAATCAGGGCACAGCTGACTCACAGACAGAACCCTGAAACAACCTCTGGGCTGATCTAAGTCAGGGCATGGCTAACTCACAGATAGAACCCTGAAACATCCTCTGGTCTTATCTAAGTCAGGACATGGCGAACTCACAGATTGAACCCTGGAATAACCTCTGGGCTGGTCTAAGTCAGGGCACGGCAAACTCACAGATAGAACCCTGAAACATCCTCTGGGCTGGTCTAAGTCAGGGCACTGCTAACTCACAGAATGAACCCTGAAACAACCTCTGGGCTGATCTAAGTCAGGGCACGGCAAACTCACAGATCGAACCCTGAAACAACCTCTGCACTGATCAAAATCAGGGCATGGCTGACTCACAGACAGAACCCTGAAACGACCTCTGGGCTGATCTAAGTCAGGGCACTGCTAACTCACAGACTCGGGGGTGAAAACTAGAGAACTAAGGAAGAACCCTTGATTGCATGGCATACCATGTGTATTTCTTGCAGTTTAATGAAATATGGTATGCTACAATTTCAGATTAATTCAGTAAAATTAATACGAAAAGTAAGATTAATGCTACTTACCAACACTTTGAAAGATCTTTTCCCCTCAAACGCGATGCTTAGGAAGGATGATTTTCTGTGTTGAAGCAGAACTCCTTCTCTCATAGTTTTATGAGTAACTTCATTATTTAGCAAACACTTTGTGGAAACTCTTACATTATTACACATGATCATTACAAATCATATCTTTATAAATATTCATTTTAAATAAAGTTCACTTACTAAGAAAGCTACATAGATACATAAAACCATATTCATAAGTATTGCTGTTAAATGAAAAATACATTAAATAGCTTTTTAGAGCTACGTAATACATAAAATCATATTCATAAGTATTGTTGTTAAATGAATAAGATATTACATATTTTTTAGTAAGAAATTATCTATTTTATCCAAGATCTCTAATTTCTTATCGAATGTTTAGACATACATTACAGGAACAATGTACTATACATGACAGAACATAATATTCATAGAGTTTTAGTCAACTTTTGATTTAGTTGGATAATGTTCAAGATGTCACACCAACTTATCAATTTAATGATGAACTTTGTACTTGAAATGTAGAAATAAACACATATCATGGCTTATAGTAAGCTTGCCTGATTGTTTAGAGGCCAGCTGGCAGGACCAGTAGTGATATCACCAAGATAACAGTCTCACACAAAACATTGTAGTCACTCAGTCATTTAGTAGATCAGAGTGTTGCTTGGTGAGAAAAGGGCTATGTGAAGTGCTTGGAGTTGTAGTCCACAGGTAGGCTGGAGTGGAGGTAACATGAACAACGATGCAAAAAGGAGGAAAAAGGAAAGATATGTCAATTGGGTGAGCAGAATTTATAATAAATAAACTTATAAATGAAGGATAAGTTAATAAAGTACTCAGATAATATTTTTGATTGACTCCGACGAAGGACTAACGTCCGAAACGTCAGTTTCCATTTTCACTACGGTGTTCAACTTATAATTCTACGATAACTTGTAATATTTTACATATAAAATATTTTCACAAATTCTAAAAATTGTACAAAGTAAAACAAAAAACAAAAAACAAAACAAAAATACAGAGTGAAAGTAAATACAAAAGTAAGACATTGTCATTATCAACTCAGAGAATAAATGAATGAATAAACTAGGCATTTATAAAATTTATTACATATTTTGATCAAAATACAAAAACTATATATATATCCATGCGCAAAAAAAATTTGCACAAGATTGATTTAATTTTACCAAATATCCTATGCAAAATTAACAAGATCTTACCTAACGTATCTCAGTGTATTTAACAGAAAAGTG
The DNA here is from genome assembly GCA_011057435.1 of Actinia equina. Lineage (NCBI taxonomy): Eukaryota > Metazoa > Cnidaria > Anthozoa > Actiniaria > Actiniidae > Actinia > Actinia equina. The sequence goes on from WHPX01000974.1 coordinate 81,163, forward strand.
TTTAAGAGAATAAGTTCCAATGATAAGAATTTTTCCTTACGGCAATGTGATTCTGGTTTCTAATGTTTGCTACTGTGACATAGATATTGTGAGGAACTAATGCAAGTGCACTTTTAAGGCTGTTCATACTGAAGACAAGGTTTAGACAATGCTATGGTTAACCTGCCACTGTCATCAGAAGTCAACCTCTTTCTCTCAACGCTCTTTTCATAAGAACACTTACATACTTGTTTTTAGCACAAGCAAAACCAATCTTAGTTTTTTCATAGTATTAAGTGCTTTTAAAATTATTAAAAGGACAGAGTTTTCTAGGGTCTAAAAAGTTAGGAACAACTCATGGACCACAAAGACAACTGTTAAAGTAGCTTTAATTACAAACAGTTTGGAAAATATTTGGGATCTTCTTTTAGAGTGATAATTCAAGGAAGCATTTGGAACAGAAATTCTTTTTTATTACATGCAGTTTTCAAGATGCACAATGAAATTTGTTTTTTGTCTCAATCAATCAAAAATTATCAGTCGCAACCTTTTACATTTTTGAAGATTCCGGTCTTTCCCAACCCTTTTCCCAGCAGCAAAAAAAAAAAAAAAAAAAAAAAAAAAAATCCTACAAGCAACTTGCAACTACAGAGTTCATGTAATATTGAAAAAACAGTAACTTACAGCCTCCATTCCCAAATAGCAACTCCCCCTTAGCTTCTATTTAATTTGTCATAACAACTAAAATAGTTGCCTGTAAGATGCTTTTTATGGAAATAAAAGTGAAGGTAATGCTATTATGTTGGTTTATGTATGAAAAGAAACCAAGACCAAAGACCCTGTTACAGTACATTGAAACTTTTAGCTGAAACTTGCTCGTAATGGCGTTGCTAGAAAGTTTCACAGGATCGCTACATGACGCAATTTTCGTCTGAAACAAGTTCGGTCGCATTTTCTTGCAATGAAAGTTTCACAAAGCAACGCCGTTGCACACAAATTTCAGTTTAAAGCTTCAACGTTTAACAGGGCCTCAAATATTTTGTTGAAGTCATCCAACATGGCAGCCTGTCCTAACCCCAACAATCATTCAAATTGAAAAAATATTTACCTGTTGTTTCGTCTTTGCTTGATGTAATGGAATACATTTATAACATCCCTTATCCGCCGTGGCGCCTCTTCAATTTTGGCAGCCAGGAAGATGCACGCCATAGCGTACACCTAGATAAGATAACAGATCTACTTTAAAGCATCTATATGACGTCAGAATGTGATATCCTTGACCTCTGAGTGTGTACTGTGGGGGTAGGGGAAGTGATATCTTACTATCTGCCTGGCATTGATTGAGTACAGTGTGCTACATGAGGGCAGTCTAAATATCTTGACCTGGTAGGGGAGCATATGTTTGACTACTGCACTACTGGCATGTTATGTGACCGATTACGATTGGACTTCCATGAAAAGGATGATTTATTCTTGAATGTTTTACTATGAAAGTTTGCAAAGCATTTGGAAAATGAAGTTTCAAAACTTGTCAGAACTAATTCCTAGTGTCACCAGACTCTTTTGGAATATTTGTAGCCAAAAACTTTGGTCCAGCCACTTTATAATATAGTAAATTTGAGTTCAGTAGATTATAATTCTGGTTATTATTTTGTGGTGGGCATGTGCAAATTATAGCTGAATTGTGTGACATATTAGGCATTTTATGTGACATAGAAATCATCGTTATTTTGTCCTACAAAAACAGACTAAAACAAAAAATGTTAAGGGTGTTAAAGTAAGTTATAAAGGATGAAAAGATTCAAACTTTTCGCCTTTTATTTCGCCACAACGCTTGAACGGAAGCGAGCACTTTGTAAAACTTGAAAGATTTGAACAAGAATTGAACATTTCAACCTACCTCAGCATCGTGCTTTACGAACGATTTAGAATAGAAAAAAACGCTGAAATATAACTTGTCCAGTAGCCATTGCTACCTGAGGGTTTGCAAAGAAGAATTCAAGTCAGAAAATGTTCAAACTAAACGAGCAATCCAGCAATAATATCGAATAATTTCGTTACCTGTGGAAGTTTGAGCAATATTCCTGCGGCTTGTATAAACTCACAACCAACAATTCTTAGACTTGTTTCGACTTCTTTAGGTAGTCCATCTCTTATAGATGGTGTTTCGATAAGTTTTTCGGTGGAGAGGAGACAGTTTTCGAGAGAAATAACGACTTTTCCGTACTCCTCTTTAGTTCCGTTCGTCGCCATTTTGAAGTTCGTTCTCTCACGGCGAACGTGCAACCGACGTAGGTCACATGGTGAGAAGCGAACCTTGAAACCACTACCAAATATGGAAGAAATCGGAAAGCTGAAGAAACACCGACAGAACAGTCAACTTTTTAAAAAGCTAGATCTTAATTTCTTCTCAATGTTCATAAGTCTATAGTATTTTTTTCATTCCCATGTACCATTTTTTCAAATCCAAATGAATATGTTAATATTTTTGTTTGTTAAAAGCAATAAAAACATTTTGAAAAAATTACGAATGTTTGACGGAGAATTACCGAACTTTTGACGGAAAGCATCGCTCGGAAAACATGCCTCGCAGTGCTTTGTGGGAAATGTGAAGAGCGCTAGTATGGTTTGGATAACAGAATATCTTTTTTCTCTCTTTGGAAGCGAAAACGAAGAAAAAGAAAAAGAGGATTTCGTTACCAAGACTTCTAATTTCGTAGACAATTATCTGCAAGCTTTTAGGGTGATGTACATGCTTTGTGTCATTGTGAAATGGCAATATTACACATATGTACCACAGGGAGCCCACAAACTAAGATGTCCAAATTGTTATCAATGATTTTATCTCCCTAATCAATTAATTAAAGACATTTTGGATCAATAAGGAGAACCTAAGATATGTGTCACAAATGACATATGCTTTCAATTAAAAAATTGCCTTTAATTACGATTAAGGGTCTTTCAAAATATTTTTGGGGGGGAGGGGGGAGGGAGTGGATACGTGTTAATTGGCATAATATCTGACATAAAAAATATTTCATTCCTTTTTTAAGGCAGGTACATTGCTGCTTGCAGGAACTGGTATTCTAATTATAGTAAAGAGAGCATATTTGGTATGTATGGTATTGTATTTACAGTTTTTAATTCCTCCCTCTGTTAAAAAACACATACGCTAAATAATTTCGAATTATATCTGTGTGTTAATCGTTCAATGACGTAGACCAGCCCCAAGGGCAGGGTTGTTTCAGGGTTATGTTTTGATCTGTGGATTTATAGCTGTGCCCTGACTAAGCCCAGAGGTTGTTTCAGGGTCCAATCATAATTAGATCAGCCCAGAGGTTGTTTCAGGGTTCAATGTGTGAGTTAGCCATGCCCTGACTTAGATCAGCCCAGTAGTGGTTTCAGGGTTCTATCTGTGAGTTAGCCATGCCCTGACTTAGATCAGATTAGAGGTTGTTTCAGGGTTCCATCTGTGAGTTAGCCATGCCCTGACTTAGATCAGTACAGAGCTGTCTCAGAGTTAAATGGATAAATGGAATTTTTAAAAAATTAATTTCTATTACAGTTCAGCTGGTTCAGAAGGGCTGATGACATCCCCAAAGAGTTCATTGCTAAAGGGATTACTCTCAGAGGTCAAGTCAAAGGCATATCAAACAGCAACACCCTGCAAGTGCTTCATGTACCATTAATCACAACATCAACATTTAGAAAGTATAAAGAAAGTAATCATGGTAATTGGATTTTTTTTTGTTTTGAATAATGCACACATCATGTCTCTGTATTGTAACAAACAAAGATGCCCAGAGAATGCTTTCAGTGGATAATCCATGGGTTGGTGAGGTTCTGGAATTGGAATTCCCAAGGGGTCAATGAGGTTCTGCGCGGGTACATTTCTGTAGTAGCAAAATATCCATACCTCCCCCTTGGAGGAGTAGTGGAATTTCTAATGGGTGGGAAGGGTCTGAGAAGGATATTGCAGGTTTGTGCTACTCCTTGAAAAGTCCTTAAAATGTAAACACAATATTTAAGGGTGCTTAAAAAGCCCTTGAAAAGAGGGGAAAATGTCAAAACTCCTGGAATACTTCTTGAATTTAATGCAAAATGTCATATCTAATTTACCTTTTAAAATAAATAATGTACTAGATAGATGGCTCGGATATCAAATAAGAACATACGTAATAGGTAAATTAAAATAAATAATGATTATCGGACATCGGACTAGAATACCGAAGATGTGGGTTTGAATCCTGCCAAGGGCATTGATATTTTTCTCTTATTCTCTCTACTTCATTGTATACACACCGAACGCATAATTTATTACTACTTTACAATGATTAAAACTGATTGAAGAGCCTTTGGTTGTTTGTTTACTGGTTGGTTGCATGTCATGCTCGTTTTTTATCTAAGCTAGTGGATCCGGCTGAATTAGCTGCACTTTAACATTGAATCAATTTTTAAAACCATGTTCTAATACAAAAACTTATCCTTGAAAATCAAATTTTTGTGCTTGAAAAGTGTAGCATGAACCCTGATATTGTGTAGTTCTAAAAAATATCCATACCCTTCCCCATGGAGGTGGATTGGAATTTCCAAGGGGTGGGAAGGGTGTGAGGAGGGTATATTGTGTACATCCAGAAAATATCCATACCTCACCCATGGAGGGGGATTGGAATTTCCAAGTTGTGGGAAGGGTGTGAGGAGGGTATATTGAAGTGTGTATATTTCTGGAACCAGCCATTCGAAATGATTGTTTGGAAAAATCATGCACAAACATTATCATTGGTCCTTTCTTGTTCCAGAGTCACCAAGTAATCTTCTTTCCTTGGCTCTTGCTGGAGTGGAATTCAGAGATGGCAGTAACCAGTGGCTAACAGATAACCTTGTTGACTCCCACATACAATTTCTTCCCCTTCAAGTTGACCTCAACTCTCAGATATCAAGCATTGTGCACAAAAAAAGAGTAAGTTAAGTTTAACTTTCAATTGTAAAGTCTTTAAAAAGTCACTTATCATTATTCATTATTCTGATGGAATAATCACGCATTTTAGGGTTATTTTCGACGAAATATTTGTGTTAATGAAGAACTTGTAAAGCAAGGACTTGCAGTCACTGGAAATTATGATAAACATTTGGAACAAAATGAGATGTTCAAGAAGTTATTTTCAAGACTTTTCAACGCTGAGGCATATGCTCTTAAAAAGCATAAAGGAATATGGTATCAACCAACGATCTTGGAAAGGATAAAAAACATGAAGTTACCTTTACTTTCGAGTTTTATAATGCAGAGAAAGAAACAATCAAATGGTGGCAACACGAAAGGAGAAGAGAAGTAGGGGAAATAAATAATAATATAAAGTCTTGAGCGTTGCTGTATAAAAAACTGAGGTGTTTTTATCTGAAGTATTGGCTGTAATTTAAGAGAAAAATGGACATTGCACGAAGCTAGGGCACAAGAATCTAGACTGAATGAGCCTTTGGTGAACCCTTTTATAGCTGTACACCAAAATATGTATTATAGAGAAGTTGACACATACTAATAAAGTTATATTTGTTAGCCTTGGACTTTCGTATTTTTGAATCTTAAGATTGTAATCTTTTTGACGTAAATAGGCAGTGCATATATGCTCTTTCATTGTTGCACTTTCTTGTTAACCAATGAAATATCTGTTTTTACAATAACTTAGAAATTTCTCGCGCGCTGATTGGCTATTTTTTATCATCAATAAGAGGACAGACAGATAAAGCTGACGTCAACGAGCGCGCGCTCTTTCCGTTGGTTGTTTTGATCGCTAAAAATGAGAAGTTTTGATCGTTTTTGTTATTGTAAAAAACAAATTGACATCAGATTTTTATGTGTCTGTCCTCTTATTGACAATAAATTTCGTCGGCTATGCCTCGTGAATCCACACTACTTTGACAATGTGATGACGCAATTTATTGTCAATAAGAGGACAGACACATAAAAATCTGATGTCAATTTGTTAAATGTATTTATTAATGCTATTAATGAGAGGCTCGCCTTTGTTGATCATTTTAGCTCTAATCCTGTTTAAGTGTTTGACTTAATAAATACAATAGTCGTATCACTTATTCTATAGTAAATGGAAGGTTATAATCCTGTTATTGTACATGAATAATGGCATAAGAAACGGCTTTATCCAGGAGACAATCACATGTGTACAAGAACAGTTTTTAAACTTAAAATAAATTTGCACGTTTAAACCTGCAATTTAGTTTTAATAAAACGTCACCTACCTGGTGATGCTATATACTTTCTGAATTTTTGAAACACTTTAGAGAGGTGCGGAAAGAAAAATAGTCGAAAAACTCACAAAATCTTTTCTCTGTTTTGAACTACAGTAAATTTCGTTGGGACTGCGATGCCATCTTATTTCCTGAGGTGTGCGATCACTGTGAAGTGTGCATTCTCCATGAGTTGTGCCATCCTCCTGGTGTGTCATCCTTCTTTCTGAGTTGTGTCATCCTTCTCCGTGAGGTGTTGCATCCCTCTCCCTGAGGTGTGTCATCCTTCTCCCTGAGGTGTGTAATCCTTCTCCTTGAGGTGTATCTTCCTTCTCCCTGAGGTGTGCCATCCTTCTCCCTGAGGTGTGTCATCCTTCTCCCTGAGGTGTGTCATCCTTCTCCGCGAGGGGTGTCATCCTTCTTCCTGAGGTGTGTCATCCTTCTCCCTGAGGTGTGTCATCCTCCCTGAGGTGTGTCATTCTTCTCCCTGAGGTGTGTCATTCTTCTCCGTGAGGTATGTAATCCTTCTCCGTGAGGTGTATCATCCTTCTCCTTGAGGTGTATCTTCCTTCTCCCTGAGGTGTGTCATCCTTCTCCCTGAGGTGTGTCATCCTTCTCCCTGAGGTGTGTCATCCTTCTCCGCGAGGGGTGTCATCCTTCTTCCTGAGGTGTGTCATCCTTCTCCCTGAGGTGTGTCATCCTCCCTGAGGTGTGTCATTCTTCTCCCTGAGGTGTGTCATTCTTCTCCGTGAGGTATGTAATCCTTCTCCGTGAGGTGTATCATCCTTCTCCTTGAGGTGTATCTTCCTTCTCCCTGAGGTGTGTCATCCTTCTCCCTGAGGTGTGTCATCCTTCTCCCTGAGGTGTGTCATCCTTCTCCGCGAGGGGTGTCATCCTTCTTCCTGAGGTGTGTCATCCTTCTCCCTGAGGTGTGTCATCCTTCTCCCTGAGGTGTGTCATTCTTCTCCCTGAGGTGTGTCATCCTTCTCCGTGAGGTATGTAATCCTTCTCCGTGAGGTGTATCATCCTTCTCCTTGAGGTGTATCTTCCTTCTCCCTGAGGTGTGTCATCCTTCTCCCTGAGGTGTGTCATCCTTCTCCCTGAGGTGTGTCATCCTTCTCCGCGAGGGGTGTCATCCTTCTTCCTGAGGTGTGTCATCCTTCTCCCTGAGGTGTGTCATCCTTCTCCCTGAGGTGTGTCATTCTTCTCCCTGAGGTGTGTCATCCTTCTCCGTGAGGTATGTAATCCTTCTCCGTGAGGTGTATCATCCTTCTCCTTGAGGTGTATCTTCCTTCTCCCTGAGGTGTGTCTTCCTTCTCCCTAAGGTGTTAATACTTGTCCATGAGTTACGTCATCATTCTCCCTGAGGCGTGTCATCCATCTCCATGAGATGTGTCATCCTCCATGCGTTGTGTCACCTAATTATTCTCCATTAAATCAGAAATTCTCCTCCGTGAGGTGTGTCTATCAGTAATTGTTTTCACCTCCAGGGTCGAGAGTAGAAAGATCTGGTACGTACTGATTTAATTATAAATCGAAAGATGTTTTTAATTTGTTTTTCATGTTGCTGATTGCCTAAAGACCTTGGTCAGAAACCACGGTATTTGTTTACTTGATGTAAGTGAAAGGTTGTGGTTTTTGATGCAAATTATTCCAAAATGGTGAGCAACATCTTACATAGGCATGTTGCTGATTTCCTAAAGACCTTGGTCAGAAACCACGGTATTTGTTTACTTGATGTAAGTGAAAGATTGTGGTTTTTGATGCAAATTATTCCAAAATGGTGAACAACATCTTTTGAATGAATTTTGAATTTAAAAAATGTTTCAAGTTGCAAATTTGAAAAAGTGTCTCTATCGATTCTAATGATGTTAGTCTTACTTAATCAATCTTGTGTCTTTTAGCTTTATCTATTTTCGATCGACACGTACTCTTGAAACGGAAAAAAACAAAACACAGCTTGAACATATCACTTGGCATGGTCTTTAGGCAGCCTAGTGATAAAGTGCGGGCACACGTTTAATTTATTGGTCAAATTGTAAAGTACAGTACAAGACAGGATAAAATGAGACAAAATATATAAAATAACTTTACCAAAATAACACATTTACTATAAATAGAAATGATGAAAAGGTAAATTATACACCGTGAAAAGATGAAAAAACTTACTGACGTTTCGGACGCTAGTCCTTCGTCGGAGTAAAAGAGAAAGAAGTGGTAGAAAGGAGTGTATATATGATAGAATAAGACAAAAGAAACCAATGAGAGAATGAGTTATATCTTTTTATTACTATAAATAGACTTTGTTTAATTGATTTGTCAAGAGAAAAGCATGCGGTTTATTGATTGGTAAAAAAAATCTGTCAAAGAGTTTTCTGACAGTTCTTCGAGTACAGTTAAAATGAATAATTTTTTTAAAGGAAAAAGACTCTCGGAAAACCATATATGGCAGGAGAACGTAGCTTTAATCTAGGAATGTAAGCCTTGTTAATTATTGAACGCATTTCCGTTTTCAAGATAGAGGCACTTTGGCAAACTATAAAAAATATATTCAGTTAAGCTGGCCATTGTGAAATAATTGTACACTGCAATAAGAATTTTGGCGACATTGGAAATTGTTTTCTCGATGTTGTTGCAAACTGTTTTTGAATTTTTAAAAGTTTTTTTTCCCATCGAAGAATTAGATTTTTTTATTTGCAAATAAGCTGTTTGAGTTTTTTTTAACGCTGTTTAGTCTGGTGGGAGAATGTCTTTGATTTATGATCCCGCTTCGCTTGAACGAAGGCAATGAATTTAACAAACACAATAGCACTTTGCTGTAACTAAAGTAATTGGGAAATAACGAGATGGTTTAACATAAAGGTACACTCGAGTCAATCCGCGTACTCATAGTTCTCACATGAATCAGTTGAATTTGAATTCAGGATTGACAAACGTATTAGTAGATAAAAGAAATCCATTATTCATTTATTGTCTTATTCAAATTGGATGTCATGCTGTCCTGGTGTTGTGTTGCCTGCTATTCAACTTGTCATTCGGACCCTGTCATGTCCTACAGAGCAAAGTGAAGTTTTATCGTTAGGAGAGTAAACTGCTCTGACACTTGTGAGCATTAGCAACCTACAAATGTCTTATTCATCACCAGGAAACCAAGCAAGATGATATAGAATCGCGTCTAAATTTCATAACTTCATTATAGAGATGTTTAATTGGCTTCATTGTATTGAAAAAAGTCAGTTCTGATGCTATGTAAAAAGAATAGATTGCTGATCAGCCATTTGGAAAGTCCTTTCTTTATTCCAAGTCTGTGGATTCAAAATCTGGGTTGTCACTAGAATACTAAGGCGTATTGCACAAGCCATGAGTACTTTCGAACCCAAGCTTAAAGAAGGTATTTTCCCTAAACTTACAAATGAAGAACTAGAGGCACTCGACAATCTTGATCAAAGTATCAGATTCCACGAGACTTTCAGTGACAGTGAAGAAACCAAGGAATCAGAAGATGACTTCGAAGACACATGTTCTGAGCTTTCAGATGACAATAGTTTAACATTCACTATTCCTCAAGCGTACCATCAGTTTAAATTACCAGTAATACCAGAAAGTCATGAGACAAATACTGATTTCGCTGAACGTAAAGAATCTGAATCTGACAAGATCAATGCAGGATACATCTTATTTGATGGCTCAGAAATTACATACGTTAATTACAAAAAAGGGACGATGGATTCAGTTCGCGCAACCTCGGTGTCATCTGATAGATTCAGCAGTAGCAAAAGCAGAGCTTCCACAACGACAGAGACGTCAGATAGTATTCCCATTAACCTGTATATCAGCGCTGACGATTTGTTGGGTCAGGACGACTTTCTCAAGAATGCACAGGGTTTTTCTCTTGCTTCGTACAGCAGATTACCAACGAATTCGCACTTTTCTTTGCGCGAGAAGCTGTGCTTTTTCCTCATTGGTCTTGCATGTGTCATTTCATTCAATTCCATCTACATAAGCGTGGCATTTTTTAGGGGAGTTTTAGGAGACCAGGTTTTGCAAATATTGGGTAAGTATGTATTGTTTTTTTTGTAAGACATACAAGCGCGCGTCGGCTGAGAGGATGTTTTGGTTCCATGACTATCTAAGCGGAAAACGGTTTCTGCTCCTAATTTCAATGAAATGCTGCAGGGCTTAGGACCTACTGTGAGATACCTGTGGGAAAAATACGGACTACTGTGATTATCAAAGCAGTGCTCGCAACGTATCAAAAATTTAACCTGGTGTTTTTAAATCGTTTCTAAGATTATGAATAAAAGCTATGTATTCCAAACGCCTTAATGGCCTTCAAACGTTATCACTTTCAGTTTCAATTCTTCGTAGGGAATTTCTCGCAAAGCGAAATATTTAATTCACAAAAATCGTAAATAGACTTTAGGAAACATAGATTATGTAACATAAGAATGAAGTATCTGTGATAATGACCCATCAACACATATGCACGTGAGGCACGTGACAAAAAGGGTCGTATAATTGTACCATTCCAGTTACTACGTTATAGTGTCTAATTCAGCCAAACATTTGTTCCAAGGAGTTTGAATATGGAGCGCATTCTGAGTGCATTTCTTTCTATCTACAAATACTGATAGTATCATTTTTATTTCTATTCATTAAGTAGAAGTGATATGGTACCTAAAATCTATACCTGTGTTGATGGAAAAATAATGGGACTGTTCGAATTCCTTTATTCAAGAGAAAAAATCTTTCTTTTAGATACATTCAAAAGAAACTAAATTAACGAACTGATTTTAAAGAGACTTACAATTTGGATTCAATATATTATAGTATTTCAAGGTTTACTGATTGTATATAGTGCGGTCAGGGTTAAGAGAACACTGGCCAATCGTTACATCATATGTTCCTTTACTACCTTTCCAACTTTACCTACGGCAGCTGTGGTTACAAAACATAATCACTATTCTTATTTTGGCGTATTTCTGTCTTGCTGTTATTTACAAATCATCACTTAAGGAATTTTGAGTGGTTTTTCCCATTAAATCGCCAGCTGTGTTTTAAGAAAATTGACGAAGAGTAGAAAATACTTGTTCAACCGGTTTGACTGGTGCAGAATGTGTCATATCGTTATTTTCTTGGGAATTTTCGAGCAAAGATATATAAACGAGGGCAGATAAAGAAAGCTACTCACAGGGCGTGAGGCTTAGACTGTTGAGAGATTTATTGATCTTAGAGAGAGCAATTATTTCTGAAAAACCATGCCAACATAATCCCACTAATAGGATAATTTAACGCAAGACCACTAGAGATAAAATTCAAACGTTCCGACTCCTATACCTGTTGTCGTAGGATTAAAAGACTCTCTTGTTAGTCTTGTTACCTTAAATTAATAACATTATTTATTAATTTGCTTATTTATCTTAAGGATTAAAATATTTTTGTGCGCTAGAAATATAGCTTACGCTCGAAAATTCTCGCTTCGATCAGTCACAACGATATCGCCTTAAAACATCTTCAATCACTGAATTGTTACTTGGCGCTTTCATTTTCATCTTGAAGCTGATCTTTTCTAATTAAAACTGGTTGAAGCTTATCCGAGTTTTGAATCAAAACTCAGTGGCTTTCTTATGGCAACAGGAAAACTATTTTTTAAGATGATTTCCTTAAAAAAACAATTCTATTTTACACAATTTTGTTTAGCGACTGCGCCTAAAAGATACTGTCCATATACGTTTTAACGTATTTTAATGTTATTATAGTTGTTAAAACATAAGCATCCCTTCACTGATTCCATTGAATTAAATTTTTCCTCCCCACTGAGATATAACATCCGTAATCCCACTCTACTCTCCAGGCTCCTGTCATTATGCTTCACTGCTAGTTGCCATGGCGATGGTCTTTCTGGGCAAGAAGACATGGTTTCAGTTCGTCCCGACAATCACCGTGAGTTTTGTACTAATGGCAGCCGTGGTTGCTGTTTTTCCTGTCTTGTCGGTTCTTAGTGTTACATGCCCTCATTACGTCATCTATATGCTAGTTTCTTTGAATGGCTTGTGTACTGGGTTGGCCTTGGCGACTGTCGATAGGATGGTTCTTTTGTTTCCTGGTGGCAAAAGCAGCTTGCTGTTTCGTCTTGGTGGAGGTTAGTCAGTAGAGTACGAAAGCCTTTTCTTTTATTACCCCTCACACGGGGTATCGGAGAAATGGCCGAGGACGCTTGTTTACTCTCTTACATCCGTGGTCATTACTTTCGAAGGAAACCATAGCAAAATACTTTTTTAAGGTTACACTTATGATGATTATTATTTATGATTATGATGATTATTGCTAAGATATCAAACAAATGGGAGCCTTGCCTTGAAATATGAAAATGATACGTTTCTATGCTTTTCTTCAGTATGACTACTGGAGTACCTCATCACACATACTGGGACCACTACTAATTGCCTTTGGCAATCTATTTCTAAACAAGAAGATATAACTAGCTAAAAACTAGTGTAAGCTGCGTCGGTGTTTCTAATGAAACAGTAATGATAAAAAGGTAAATTACACACCGTCAAAAGATGAAAAAACTCACTGACGTTTCGGACGCTAGTCCTTCGTCGGAGTAAAAGAGGACTCCGACTTACTCCGACGAAGGACTAGCGTCCGAAACGTCAGTAAGTTTTTTCATCTTTTCACGGTGTATAATTTACCTTTTTATCATTACTAACTCTAAACAATCAGTTTTCAAAATGAGGCACATGACACCTATACGTCAAATAAACCAGGCATTTTTCATCATGTGTTTCCATTGATGCAACTTTATGCGTTTTAAGAATTGTTTTTAAATGGGCTAGTTTTTAAGTATAATTTAGTGGGGAAGTAATTATATGGTTTTACGAATATTCTTTTCAATTTTTGCAATCTTGTATATATATATATATATATATTGTCTAGCGTTTATAGTTTTAATATTTGTAACATTGTTATGTACTTTAACGAATAAAATAAAGACATATCATTATTGTTAATTATACTAACATTGGGCTTTGATGTTTTCCTAAAGGTTTTGGCTGTATTCTTCCATCCATGATACAGATGACTGCCATACTTATCGACTTTAAAGAAGACGATCTCTCGGCATTAAAAGAAAGCAATGATTTCAACCTCTACATAGTATTTCCTGTAGCATTTCTTGGCATCTTTCTTGGTTTTGTTTCGGCCATCAAACTCAGTCGAAGCGGTATCTACGGGCTGTTCGCAGACAGTGAAAACTCTTTTGATAATCCTAGATGGCTGACCATTTCGACCTCTGTAACGACTGTTATCAAACGATGCAAGCGACTTGCTATTTTGCTATTGGCTGAATTTATAGTGGCAACGGTCACGTGGTATTGCCTCTCAATGGCACAAATCGTTCACCTCAAAACCCTCGAGCACAATTTGTCCAACAAGTTGCCTTTTTGGAAAGAACACCAAACTACGGTACTAATAGGAATCTTCCAGTTTGGGGACGTCATTAGTAGTCTTCTAGGTTCATTATTGAGGTGTTGCTGCAAGTCCCTAGCAAAAAAGTTCCTGAGTGGACTGTATTTACTTCTCTCAGTTCTACGGATCGGCTGTGTGATAGCCATTGCTTACTTCATTCGCAGTCCGTATCTTGTTCATAACAATGTTTTCATTATGGGACTGTACTTTCTATTGGCAATTACCAATGGGTCTTTACTGGTTGGCATGGCAAACCAAAGCTCGCCACTCTGCGAACTTCAAATGAAAGATTCTTGTACTATTATATCACAGATCACTTGGTTAGCTATTCAGTCAGGGTGCTTGGTTGGCGTTGGTTTCTCGTTTTTTTCTTTCTCCTAACACCGTATTTACTCGTTTAGACGCCGCGGCGTTCATTTAACTTCTCGTAATTCATGCGCGGCGTTTATTCAAAAACTACTTTATTCAATAACAAAAATAGTACAGTCACTTTGAACTTTAAAATGTTGTTCTTAAAGAAAATAAATTTAAGTTGCTGGTTTAAACTTGAAATATACTTTTTGTTTAATATAAATCAGTTATGTCCTCAAATCAACGCCGCACCGCAGATGCAGCGTCTATTCGAGGGCGGCGTCTAAACGAGTAAATACGGTACTCCAGTTACGAGTTCTCTGTTCCTCAGAGTCTATCTTGATAATTCATTGTGTAGAATATCCTTTTGTTCCCCGAGTGAAGGTCTGTGGAATTGTAAAGTGTTTGTAATGTTGTAGTTGTTCATTTTTTTACTTTATCGTTGTTACTTGTGAATGTTCTGACGCTGAAATAAGGCTAACATCGCATAAGTGAGGAGTCTGTACTCAAGGAACACAGTGGTATTGTACGAATTCGAGAATGGTAGATTTAGATTCGACCAGTCTGATCAAACACTAAAAGGTACAAATTTAAGTGAATTTAATAAGAATTTGAAATGGCATCGAAACGGTAAACCGCACTGCACATGTTCGGAAGATTGGCGAGAAAATGGTGGACGCGTCAAATCAAGAATGTCCAAAAAAAATAAAATAAAATAAAAAGACGAAAAAAATTAAAAAATTAAAAAAAACACTTCCACAATTCCACTTCACGCTGTCTTCCATCAAATATCAAATGTAATCCGAACTGAACATTTAAAAATATTTAAAGCAAGGTCTTTTTCAATAAAATATTTTTTAGTGTATAATTATACAATGGAAAATAAAACAATTACCGAGTAAAAATCTGTGTCAAGTGGTCAAACAAGGTGCATTCTGGTCTAGCTTGGGTACGAGCTGTGCTAGATAATGTTATGATAAGCAAGAGATGTTTGTAACAAAGGTAGAAGTTCAATGAGGCTTTGTTTTACCAAACCAATCTTGCTCAGGCAGCACACTAAGTAACCAAGTCACACTTGTCCTTACAACAAGTGTGTGAGATCATTGAGGAACAAACTATGGACCTCTTGCTTAGCCGGCAGCACAATAACAAACCAAGACACACTTGCTCCTTAAAAGAAGTGTGTAAGGTCACTGAGATCAAACTATGGACCTCTTGCTTAGCAGGCAGCACAATAACCAACCAAGCCACACTTGCTCCTTAAAACAAATGTGTGAGGTCACCGAGGATAAAACTATAACCAGAGAAATGATACATTTTATAATTGAACTTTTAATACTAATCATATCAACACACTTTCTACAGCCCACACGTCTTAGAGATTGAATACTCACTATGTTTCACATGCTCCAGAAATCGTAACCTCAAATGTCATGCATTACTGATCTACAAACTACTTAACTGGGTGTCCCCTGTGGCAGCAAACGAGAGGGAATGTGACAACACTCACAACATTGTACACTGTTACTTTGTGGGTTCTCTGTGCTTTTGAAGTCGAGTCGTATTTGTGACAAGGTTTTTAAAACACAGGTATCTCGGTAACAGAAATGTGGATACAGGTGATTAGATATTATCGAATAAAAATATTGGTATAAGGGTCTTATATACAGTTGACCACGAAGGTTCCCCTTACGCTATGTCCTGATGCTTCTACTCTTTGATGTACTTCCGTTCGCCTTATTTTTCACCTTCTTTTTTGAAGACTTATTCTTAACTTTTTCCTGGTTCGGTTCGACATTTTCATCATCGCTGATTACCTCATCGTCCTCGTCTTCCTCTTCCTCTTCGAGGTCGAACAATTCAACATCATCATCGCCATCATCGCTTTCGAAAGACGGCATTTTCTTGCGCTTTTTAGTGGATTCTTTTTTGGCTGATTTGGGTGGACGCACCCGCGGGTTTCGAGGAGTACAAGCTGTTGTCTTACTGCCTGCTGCGGGATCCTCTTCTGAATCGCTGTCATTGTCAACTGTCTTCTTGCGTCGTCCTCTTGCAGGTGTTACGCCTTTACGCGATCGAGTAGATTTTCCTTTAAATTTTTAAAGGTAAAGTTAGTTGTTAAGGCGTTATGTCAAACTCGTGCAGCTTCCTCTCGATTTTATTGCTCACTAACCTGAAGGTGTAGCAGAAACACTCTTCTTAGTCTTAGCAGCCATTCCAGATGCTTTGGACGCGCGCTCGTATCCAGCTTCGTCGTCCATTCCTTTGTTGTGACACTCATCTATGCGTTGTTCTAGCTCCTCTACCAGTGTCTGGTAAGACAGTTTTACAGATTAGCAAAGACAGATTGGTATCATGACGAAGGAGCGAAGGAAGCCCTCTTTAACCTACCTTTAATTCTATTTTCGCAAATTTTTTGGACTTTCCAATGATAGTCATAAAAGACTGGTGCACATCTTCATCACTAAGCTTGTCGTGGAAGCAGCCAAAGTTCTCGTTCAGTTTTCGAATGGCTCGTTCATTGTAAGGAAGAAGAGACAGACAGAAAGCCAGGTCACGCCACTGTCGATCACACCTGTAAAATAGTAACATAAATAAAGTGGGCTTCCTGTGGAAAAGCGGAACTGGGAAGAAAGTCTGTAGTAAAAAATTCCCTTTCGGTAACAGTTCTCCCTCTGCCACTAGACTAACACAGGAAAACCATCCTTAGTTTTTAGGAATAAGCTTTTACTGGTGAGCCCATTATAGGCATAAAATCCAAGCGCTTTGTTTGGTAAGTGGAGGAATTATGAGCGTGTTGATTCTTGAGTTATTATTAATAAAATATAATGAAATTTAAACAGCGAGAAAATATTTTCTGGTGGAGGGGTACGTACCTTGTCGCTCTGAAACGGTGACAGAGCTTTTCTACAAGGCTTTCTGATTGGCGATCCTTCTGAATAAAAGATAACATGTACCTGAAACATAATGGGAGAATTTAATGAATATGCTCGAGTTGCAAACCTATAGCACCTCGCCCTATAGCTACGCGGTCCCTGCATAGCAGCCATGTTGCATATAGCGCACAAAAAACTTTACCTTAAGCATAGTTCATGGAGTGGCATGGTTTGGAAACTCTATAGAACAAAGCTATTCGTTCGCTACGCTCACTCGTGAGATATCAATTGAACACTCGAAGATACAATTCGTATCTCCACGCGCGCATGTAATATCCTCTATATAAAACACAAAGTATCAACTCAACCAGCTTTAAGTAGAAGCATAATACTACCTGGTTGCCAGTAAGACAGATTAAAAAATTCCTTGAAGGAGATGTTCAGATTTGTGAGGGTATAGAAGTCCATAATTTAGCTCCTCTTTAAGAGAAACCTTTTTTAAAGGAATTCTGTAATCGGTCAAACTTCTAATTTATTCTTCATTATCTCTCAGTTTTGATTTATAAAATAACTGTAAGTTTACCTTAGAATATTCCTGAATGGCTCTTCCTCGATCCCACAGTCAGGGTCTGATAGTCTACTAATGATGTCTGGTAAGACGTTATACACAGCGTTACCCTGTAGAATAAAGATGGACAATACTTGATAGTGGTCGGTGATTAGTACCTTCCGTCAAGTTTTATCAAACAGTTTCTATATCTTTTCATCCTTTTATTGAGCTATCCGGCACCAATCCACCGATCCATCTATTCAAGAATCCATCCATCCATCCCTTTCTCTATCCATCTATCCATCTGTCTGTCCATCCATTCATCTATCCATCCATCCATCCATTCCTTCCTCCCTCCCTCCCATCCACTCCTCCCTCCCACCCAATCCATCCCTTCCCTTGCAATACCTTTTTGGACAGTTCTAGGAAGAACAGCTTAGCAAGATCAGCAATCCTCTTGTCCTTATCTTCTAGACATGTTGCCATCTCACTAATGTTGCCTTTGACTTTAACCATGTCATTGAGAATCAAGTGAGTCAGGACCATCATGGTGTTTTTACGCACATGCGGCGAGTCGTCCCGTAACCTGCAAACAACAGCAACTGATGTTAAAATGGAAGATACTATATTTATTGCTCTAAAACTTTTACACAACTTGTACAATTCTTAGAAACGCAATACTGCTGTTACTTTTATTGTTGCTGTTTTTGTTGCTGCTGTTGTTGTTGCAGTTGATGGCGTTGCTATTGAAGCAGTTGTTATTGTTGGTGTTGTTACTGCTGTTGCTGCTGCTATTGTTGGTATTGCTGCTGCTGTTGTTGTTGCTGCTCAGTGCTTGACGTTGCTACTATTGCTGTTGGTTTTGTTGCTGTTGTTAATGTTGCAATTGTTGATGGTGGTTTTGCTGTTTTTTATGTTGGTATCGTTGTCTGTTGTTTTAACCTACCTGGCATACAGATGAGAGGTCCAAGGTTCAAGCAGGTTTGGAAACCTAAATGTCAGATCACCAACAGCTATGATGGTATTAGCGCGAATGTTTGCCTGTGGAGACTAAGCACGGATCAACGTATTAAAACTGCAATAAAACTTAGTTCAATGATATGTTGGAAATTCATTCGCTAAACTGTAGAAAACTTTGCCTTTCAAAAATTGTACACGCGTCTATCGAAAAAAACGAAAAGAGTGGGAAACTTTGACCTCCGACAAATGGTACACTAGTCTACTCGAAGAACCGAAAAGAGCGGGAAACTTTGACTTCCGACAAATGGTACACGCGTCTACCGAAAGAATCAAAAAGAGCGGGAAAAGTAGATTACCTTCAATCGCTAGAATGAGTTTTCCGAAATTTTCCGATTGGAATGACGCATACCATTGTTTTTTTTATCCGGAATTTACAGTAAAATAATAAGCACCCCAGTTTACGTCGGTAAAATTCTTCACTTCAATTGTTCTACTTATTAAAAATAGTAGACTTTTTAAAAAATTACCTTTTCTAGTATCGTGAACAATAACTGAAGATGGCCCTCACAGAATTGAGAACTGAAAAAAAAGCGCATAAAAATAAAAGAGTAAAATTGAAGGGATGTTTAAGGCCATTACAGTCCGTCCATAAAATTTGCAAGCCAAGAATAGAGTGTATACCATATATCTGTGAAAAAAGTCGTACGAAAGTGTACAATTTTGCCCAAATCAGTAAGTTCAATAGACCTACAAAATTTTACTCAAATTTGTACGATTTTGTTAGTAAAAGGTTTCACCGATATATGGTATGCACTCTAATCAGGGATAACATACACTTTGCTCTTCGTATGCTTACCTGACCATCATAAATTTAGCCAGAGCCAGCGCAGCCGCGGCCTGTAAGCTGTGGTCATTGAACTTGGTTGGGTTACTGCATACACAGACCAACAGTGGACGCAGAAGAGCTAGAAGGTTTTGACCTGCCAATCAAATCAAAATTCAACCAATCAGAATCGATAACATTCAGTGACTGTACTGCAGCTATGTTGAAGGTAGTTCTTAAAATGATACCATATTTAGACCTCTTTTCTTTGTCACCGGATACGAAAGACACGATGTTGATTGAACCAATCACAGCGCGTCTGACCTCTGTTCTACCAATTAAATGAATTGGACTGTTCTACCAATCAACAAATGTTGGACAAGATACTGTTACGGTGACGGTATAGACGATATCCACTGAACCAATCACAGAGCACCTGACGCCTGTTCTGCCAATCAAAATGATGGGACGCGGTACCGTTACGGTCACAGGTATCCCGTACCATATTTCACAGTCATACAAAATCTGCCCTGCTTTTTGGCGGCCTTTTACCATTTTTACCTGTTACTATGTCTTGTTCACATATGTTCCTGATGTACTCAGTTTCGACATCATCTGATGTAGCACCCGTCAGACCCATCTCTTCCTCAGCTGTTTCAGTAGTCGTAGTTTCCTGGATCAAAACGAGAAAACTCACAGATCAATGGACTATTTCGACATTACGGCGGCCATCTTGGATTGCAAGAAGGGGGTAAAATAAAGCTTTGTTACAGTAATAAAGTTGATTGATCTTAACAGTTAAACCACAAGAGAATACAACAAAAATGAATTAAGACGGCACATCGATAACCTTTGAAGACGGACACACGAAACGCTATATATACTCGGCAAGATGGCCACTTAACCATTCAAAGCGCGCTTCATATTGTGGCTAAGTCATAAAAGTATGCTGTTACCTTTGTAGTATTTGTAGTCGTGTTATTACTTCTTTTATCTTTTCCTGCCTGCTTATCCTGCCTTTCCTTCTCTTTCTCGTTCTCTTGCACGCACTGTCGTCTCTTGATCTCCTTCAGGATGCTAGAATCAAGGTGTACCAACTGACGTAGAGCCACGTGACCACTCAGGTGTAAAAAGCGCGCTAACATTGTGGAATGACATGACCTTATTGTGATGACACCATTTAGTGGGCCACTTGCTTCATCTATTGAGAATACGCACGAGATAATTAAACAGGTTATCGTAATAATAATAATAATAATAATAATAATAAAAATAAAAAAAATTTTTTTTTCGACAGTAAACCTGTCACATTAGTGATTTACAATAGGGAACTGCATTAAGGAATACACAAGTAAAATCAAAAAACGATATGTAAAAAAGAATAAAGAAAAAGGATAAATAAACAAAAAGTACAAATAAAAGTATATGTAAGTATATATATATATATGATTTTAACCTAAAAATTAGCTTCTAGTTAAAAAAGAACATTTTAGTGCTTTTTTAAATTTTCTTAAAGACGAAACTAATTTAGTGTCATTAGGTAAAGCGTTCCAACTTTGAATTCCATACCACGAATGATAACGAATAAAATTCCCTTTCTTGGAAAAAAAACAAGTTTTCTTTTGTAAATCTTCTGATCTAAAAATGCGGAATACCGAGAGAACACGAGAGAAGCAAAAAGCAATAAAAGAAACCATGGCGTGAAAAAGTGGACAACTGCTTTTGCCCTACATGTAAATAAGTGTTGTCTCGTACCTTGTGTCTGTGTGTCCTGACCATCTTCTGGTATGGGTGACTGTCTGGTTTCCTTGTCAATCAAAGAAGCTGCAATCTTTCTAATGATCTCTTCACAGATTGTGTCAGGGTGTTCAGACAAAGCGTATATCACATTGACAGCCTGTTCTGCCATGGGTATCCAGTGAGTGTCCTCTACTCTGCGAATACCTTTAACGATCCACAAAATGCTGGTTAGGATCAGGCCCAAAAAAAAAGTGTGTTTTTTTGTTGCATGAGAAAAATAATTGGGGTCGGTAGGTCGTTTTTTTTACTGACACAACAGTGGAAATGAGCTTACTGGGAACCCTGTGGTGCATTTGGGAATGAAAAAAAAAAAGGTTCGGCAAGAAAATGAGGGTCGGTCGCGCAACAGGAAACACATTTTTTCGTTTGGCCTCAGTTCAAACACAGAACTTCACATGAGCCGAACCTAAATGAAACAAATTGATAACAAGGCGGTCTTCTTTGACGTTATTAGGTTCCGCTCATCTCAAGTTTGACATTTGATGTTTTAGTCTCAATTTGAATTTTATGGAAAGCTATCTGTTTCAACATGGAGTTTCAATCTAAGGGAATAAGGGTATAGCAATAGTGTTAAAGATATGAATTATTTATGAAGGATGAAAAATAGGTCATTTTTAGCCATTTTTGGGCAAAAAGCATGGACTATAGCCCATGGTTTTGATCGATTTTGGATCATTTTCACACCCTTTGAAAAGTTATGAATCATTTATGAAGGATACAAAATAGGTCATTTTTGGCCATTTTCAGGCAAAAAGCATGATCTATAGGCCTTTCGAAAAGAAATGCATTATTTAGGATTTAGGATGTCTTGTGATTCCGGACTTGGCATCACGTGAGTAGAGTTTGTTAGGTCTCTTCCTTGATCCAAAGGATTTTCTCTGGATGTTCGTCCCTCCTTAAAACCCAGATTTGAGTTTGCTATGCCCTGACTTTGATCTGCCCAGGGTTTGAAAAACGTTGAAGGATTTTAATGTTTAATCTGTAGACCTCACCTGAAACAATGATCTGGCTGAGACGCTCAAAGACTGCGTGTGAAGCTGGGAAACGGAATGGTTCCTCTGTACCACCCCTTGATGTCTGAAAAAAACGTAGCAATGTAGAAAACAAGAGTTGATAATGAACCCATCGGAGGAGGTGAGGGTATGGGCGCATGTCATGAAGTAAGATCAACAACCGCTTTAGCTTTGCACTTTGTAGTGGAGGATGATATTCTTTTATTTAGTCATATTTAATCCTTATAAGCAAAGAAAGAAATAACACTCAAGGTTATAAAATGAAACAAACAATAGGTAGTTTGAAAGATGGTGTCATTAAATGGACTACAGCATGGGTACCAAAATGTTCCCAAAAGTTTCTTTCTTAATCAAATTTGCAAACCTGTGGCTAAAGATTGGACACTCCTTGGAACATCAGTATACCAAGCGAATAGACTGAAGCAGTTGTTCAACAGGGTGATCCATCTATAGTTCACCCTAACTGATCAACAGCAGGCCAATCCTATCCAATGTTAGAAACTCAGTGTTTACCTTGCTTTTCTTATTCAGTTTTAGGAGAGCAACACAGGTATCCCGTGCAAGTAAAAAGTCTTCCTCAGCTCGGGTTCCCAGACCACTTTTAACCAACACATCCACATTGCTGCGAATGATATCCGTCTCAGCGCTGAAAAGAGAATAATTGTTAGAAGCTATGGATTTGAATGGTATAGGAGTTAGAATCTATTGTGTGGTAACGGGTTTATCTGAAAGAAATTATTAATGATCCAGAATCGGAAAATTTGCAAAATGAGGAGTCAATTTATTTCTTTAAATTATTTCTTTAAGGCCACCAAATAATAATAATAATATAAAAAAAGTTGGTGATAAGAGGTTCATATCAGTAACTCATGATAGGCATTATTTTCCCCAGGTTAATTTTAAAAGGCTTCCTGACACCTCAGTTTTCACAGTGACGTCATTTATCCAGATCAGCTGGAAGAAAGAGAGTTAAAAAAACGCATCCTGTCATGTCAGCGGCACACTTAAGTATTTTGATGGATGAGCAGTGGTTCATATTTTGACCATGCTATGCTGTGTGCGACATCACCAAAGATACAATGATGATGTCATGTTCGTAGTAGTTACCATGGTTACTCACCTTGCTAACATTCCTAGTAGAATCAAAGCTGCACGGCTTTCTTCAGCTGTAGTCTGAGAAACCTATTAATGAAATGAAAAGGAAGCCTTGATGATGAATTCTTTTAGAAATAGGGTGTACGCAATGTACTCGCATTGCGTTTTCAGGCTGAGGAATTACTGTACCTTCATAGTGAATTTCTCCCATAACAGTTTAATGACAGGACCAGGTATTAGCTTTCCTTTCATCAGCTCACTCATCTAATAACAAAAGAATTTTCCATTAATTTAGTTAATGACATGATTACTATCGCTCTACCCTCTTCCCTCCACTTCCTTCGGTCCTACCTCACTTTTTCCACTTCCTCTCTCACTTCCTACTCTATTCCTACACTTTCTCTATCCCCCTTACACTTCCTCTCTCCCTCCCTTCTTCCACTTCCACCCTCTCTTCCTCCCTCCACTTCCTCCCTTGACTTTCTCCACCCTCGTTCCACTTCCTCCACCTCCCTTCCTCCATTCATTTCCTCCCTCTCTTTCTTCCTCCACTTTCTCCCTCCCTCACTTCTTCCACTTCCTCCCTCTTCTCTCTACTTTCTCCCTCCTTCCCATTTTCCGCTTCCTACCTCTTTCTCTTCCTCCCTTGTCCCCTTTTACTTCCTTAGTAATGCATGGGATCAGATCATCCTTTACTCACCAGTTCTTCCAGTGAGGTGAGATCACCAATAGACGCACCATGTGTCAATGCTATCATGTTCTTTACTATGAGAGCTGTCTTAGTTCTACAAGTAAATATCATTGCTAAGCATCAATCTCATATCAATAAACAACTCATATCAATAAACAATTAATTACACATTTAAGCTCGATATCCGTGAAATAAAGCCGTGAATAAAAACCATATCAGTGAAGTGATACGATATCACTTCACGGTAAACTGTCCAATCAAATCTTGCGATATATTTTACTTGAACCAATCACATTGTAATAATAGTGTAATAAACAAATTATTACATGTTAAGAACTTGATATCATTTTTATTCACTCGTTTTTCCGTATCATATCACTCGCTCGAGGACTCGCTCATTCACGATATGATATGGAAAAACTTGTGAATAAAAACGATATCAAGTTCTTAACATGTGATAATCTCTATATACTAGCCCAGACAGAGATGGGAATTTGTTTGTATGTAGTAAATACTCTACTAAGGTATAAAAAATGTAAAAGGGTAACCGCGTTAATCTATTTTATATTATTTTTGAAACTGTAGGGATTGCCCGAATCTACCAAGCAAGGGGCTCATTCATTTTGTTAAGTGCTTGAAAAGGTGCATCCTTTCTTCCTTCAGACTATAAGTGCTTCTTATTACAGAAAAATTTAGAGGTAAAGCTACACAGAACAGAGAGAAGTTGAAAAAGATGGAGATCCTGAGGAATAACCATGGACCTGTAGATCTGAAAGCCATGCACTGGCGATAGCCAACTGCTACATGTACACCTCTCTTGTAATAATTTGATATCAGATATCCAGGAACCACAGAAAATTTGTTAGAAAAAGAAAGAAAAGTGAGCAAAATTTTCACTATTGGAAGAGTACCTTTGATTAGAAGAAGGTGGATCAAGATATAGTCCCTTATAGGCCTCTACCACAGAATCCTTAACAGCAGCATCCCTTGACCATATCAGTACTAGCATCCTGCGCACCCCAAATATAGCATTCCGCAGTCCAAACTCATAAGCAGTCACAAAAAATTCAATGGATTCAGAAACATCACTGATAGTTTTGGATCCAAGAAGTTGGCAAATGACTGGAACAGCTTTTTCCATTTGTGTTTGGAAGTTGACATAGTCCTGGATAAAAGTATAGAAAATATCAAGCCATTAGAGAAAATGTACTTTAAGTATCATAGCATTCAAAGGGTTCTATTTAAAAATTGCTAGTTTTCAATCAGCTGATCATAAAAAGTCTCAGCTGATCTCATTATCTGACAAACAAATGGGATAATACTGGATAAACACCAGCCAACAGCTGTCCTGCATTCTGATTGACTGCATTTGCAATGGTGTTAGAATAATATGTATACATGTGTACAAACAGGTGTACACTATACCTGAAGATATTGTACAACAAGCTGTTGTTTACTGATTTCATTCACTAATCCATCACTATTAGATTCAGTGTTATTTTCATCTGTATTTTGATTGGCTGCATCAAGAAGAGCTTCAGGGTTAAGCTCTTCCTCTTCTTGAGCCGATTCTTGTGGGGTTCCATCTTCTGGTGCTGTAATATTGAAGTTATAGAGTCAAAATACAAAACTACATGAAAGTCAAAGAATAATGGTTTATAATTACACACGTGGGAAGGTAGAAGAGCTTGCAGTCAAGGAGATGAAAAGGACAAAGGAAGAAAATAAGGAGAAGGTAGAAAGGGAGGGAGGGAGGGATAAAGAAAACAAGTGAGGGATATTGGATGGTGGAAGAAAGCAGGAAAGCAAAGAAAGGAAGGATGAATAAGAGGATGGAAGGAAAGAAGGAAGGAAGAATAAAAATTGAAAATGAATAGAAAATCATCATCATAATAAGAAAAATCTCTCACACTGTATGCTACTAACCCAAAAAGATCGCCTTCAAGATAGACAGCTCTTTTGCAACCAATTTATCCTTGTCTACCTCTTCTGATTCATTCCCCTCTTCACTGAAATAAAACATTAAATCCTTTTTTACCTGGATCCTTATGTTTGAAATTCCATTCCTGAATATATTACACCATAAATAATAGAGTGGGCCTTCTTTTAGTAACTATGGTTACACAAGATACATACAACAGATTTCCTTTGTTCACTGTATCGGCGTGAAGAACAGCTTCATTGGGCCACTGTCTCTGGGCTTTCTTCAACGTTGTCAGTGCTTTTTTGTGGTATCCTTCATTTAGCAGCTGTTTTATCTCCTTCAAAGTCCTATACGTAATACAGTAGTTACCTTAGTATTATATTATAATAATGAACCTTGTTGTGAGCCTGTAAAATACCGTAGCTGTGGTCTTCACTAGTCATATATAATCTATTCTACACAACACATGTATACACCTACTTGCAAGAACGTTGTCATACGAAAATAGAACATTAGTGATTTAGTGGGATAGGAATTATATTAAAAACAAAAGAAGATCAATGAAGCTGAACTTTTTCCTTTGTCTTTTCATGTATTCCTTTCTAACTAAATTTATCACTAATGTTCTAATATCGTATGACAACGTTCTTGCAAGTAGGTGCATACCATATATATAAATTATAATAAATTGTAATAAATTATTGTAATAAATTATAAATTATAATTATTGTAATAAATTATAAATAGAGGCTACTTTTATAACCCAGGCAAAACATACATATATGATTCAATTACAATTCACTTCTTTTTTGCTACTTACATTGTTAATACTTCTGGTTCAGATTCGTCTGTCTGTTCATCATCATTATCATCTTCTTCATTTTCTTGTGCAATGTATTCCTCTATAGTAGCCTTCACCTCAGGCTCTATTGCCTTCCAAGTTTCACCAGCACATGCAACGACAACTGGTACTACGAAAAGATAGACAGACAGTTTGTTTTTGAATATATTTTTTTGGGGAGAGAGGGGTCCATTATGCATCGTCCACATGAGCGTGGGATACACAGGGACCCCAAGCACCAACTTGAAGAAAGTTAAAGAAAAACTGCAAAATAGGCTGGAAAAAAAGTATGTACTTTATATTGATCTATGCAAGCTCAAAAGACATATACCTTGGTTGTCAGACTTTTGTGTCAGGTGTGGTGCCATTTCTTTTAGTTTCTCCATTTCTACGGTCAGCTTTCCTTTCAAGTGATCAAGAGGCAGCTGAATGGGAAATTAACACAACAAATGATTCCTTTAAAAAATGATGTTGAACTCCTTTCACAGAATCTGTATGGTAAATAGATAACTGCATGTCTGATGACATGGATTCACTGTTATAGAGCTGACATTCCCAAGGCGGGTGGGAAGGGTCTGTGGAAGGGTAGTTCAAAAATCTACACTACAACCTACTTTGGACTAGTAAATTGAAAAACACTGTATATTGATTGTATATATAAATACTTACAATAATTTGTACTACAGCATATTGAGGTATATATGTACTATAACTCTAAATAATCAAATTTATCAAGTCATCGTAAACAGTATTTACTTTTGCCCCAAACGGGTTATTGACGAGGAAGCACTTCAGCAGCTGTACGGCATATTTCCTGACGCTGCTTGACTTGTCATGTAATCGTCCTATCACCAACTCTAACAGGTGTTGTTGCCTTGGTAAGGGTATTGCCATGTTATTGCACAGCTGTAACCAAATCTGTAGAGCTTTGCTGCGTACATAAGCATTGGTATCATGGAGGTGTGCCTATTGGAGGAATACAAATTATCCTAACGAACTAATAATAATTACAGGGTCACGCCGAGGTCATGTCAATGCCAGAGCAATCACATTGCCTGTGAAAAAAATCGGCCAATTAAAATTCTAGAAAGCATCACGGTCACGACACACTAACAGCACTGAGGTTTTCTTAGTTATATGTAAAAACAAATCGTAGTTCTTGTTTTTTATAATGCTCTTAGTTTTGCAAAGATGGTTGCGTGCAATTGCCGTTGACTCAGCAACCGTGCTCCGGTAATACTGTACGCACAGCTATCAATCAATTATGGCATGCCTACTACCTAATATTCTACACAAAATAGAGATTGTATATACTCCATTGTTGTAGCATGGTAAAGCCAGGTTCAAATACCTCTAGTTTGTCCAGAAACTGGTCTCTCAGGTTCTTGGCATTATCATCCAGTTCACCGCTACTGAGAACCTTAAGGACAATCTCTCCCATTGCACCGAGTACACCATTACGCATTGAATATGACTGGGTAAAAACAAAGTCAGAAAGGAGTTAATAAGGGTTATGAAACTAACCAGGGCTAATAAATAACAGCCGGTTACCAAACAATGTCCTCTGACTGCCAAATTGGACTCAGCCTGTCTGTCAGTCCTCGGAATTTTTTTCATCCAATTATTTACAAATTGGACAGCATGTAGCCCTATTACCTTAAATACTTATGTGGCTGGTAATCATGACTGGCAACTGATTGGACACTATTTTAAACTCTGCAGCAAGTTGAAGCTGTAATTTATGCATGATGTACTTAACAGGCAACACTACCTGACATTGATTCATCTGATTTTTTCAATAATTAATTATAATTACTCCTCACCTCTCCATCAAGGTGACAGATTAACAAGCTAATGTTATTGAGAACCAGTGAAGGGATTCTACTGGTCAGGTCAACAATGAAATCAGCATACGCTCTTGTTCCACTGGTATCTTTAGCGAGATCTGCTGGATTCATCATTCCAATTTCCCTAAAATAAAAAATAAAAATCATCTTTATTTTATAAACAGGGCAGCATAACAAAAGCCAATTATATGCTAAATTCAAATTGAGTCTGTGAGTGTGAGTTGTAGCCGTGCCCTGACTTTAACAAGTAGATCAGTCCAGAAGTTGCAACATTTCAGGGTTCAATCTGTGAGTTAGCAGTGTCCTGACTTTGTTCAGAGGTTGATCCAGAGGTTCTTTCAGGGTTTGATCTGTGAGTTAGCTGTGTCCTGACTTAGATCAGTCCAGAGGTTGTTTCAGGGTTTGATCTGTGAGTTAGCCATGCCATGACTTAGATCAGCCCAGAGGTTTTTCAGGGTTCGATCTGTGAGCTAGCTATACACTGACTTACAGTAGATCAACCCTGAGGTTGTTGCAAGGTTCAATCTGTGAGTTACTCTTATCAGACCTGATGTTGTTTCAATGTTATGATAAAACTGAGGTCCAGTCATGGCCCTGATCCACCCCAGAAATTTTCAAATTATTCTGATCAGTACCTTATTATTTCTGCTACAATGCCCTTAACCCCAAACTCGGTAGCAATGAGGTCTACAGCTTGTGACAGGTGAGGAACAAGATGCTCAAAGTGTTGAATAAGCTGCACTATCTTCAGACTTGTACCTGTTGCAGTTACACAGTAGGAATATGTAGAGCGTTCATATCTGATTTATTTTTGATTAGTATGAGAAATTCTCATCCCTATTGTACTGTCAGTTGTTCAAGGATCCATAAAAGAGATAACACTAGTAGCATAAGTGAATTCATAAATCAACTTACTCAGTCCTGTGCTGTATTTCTTAACAACAGTTCCCAGCATATTGAAAACTAAATCCTTTGTAATTTTTGCTTTCGTTACAACAGGGTTTTCAAGCAGTTTGTAACAAAATCCAGTAATGAGGCTGAAAAAATAGAAATTATAACGGTACATTATTTTTGCTGGAAACAAACAAACAACAACAACAATTGATAATAGTTACTTTAAGTTACAATTTTTATAACATAACTTCCTTTATAATTTATAAATTTTAGAACTATTTAATACTGAATATAATATCTTGAAAGTTACACCACAAAAATAAACCCATTCTTCCTTTGTGGGTCTAAGGCCTCCATTACGGCTTTGCATAAATGCATTGTTACTGCTACACTCTCGATCAAAAGAGTAGGCGATCACAAAAATGTAACTGTTGCTGAGAATTATAGTAATAGTTTGAAATGTACAGTAGTTTGCTGATCACCGGTTCATAGCAGCTGTTCAATATGTCAAGCTACAGTAATTGTTTTTTTATCTGGATATCGTTATTATAACTATCATATAGAAAACTATGAGGAACAACTGCTGAATCCTGGTTTTCAAACCTACTTTACAAATTCCTCCTCTACTATGGGGGGATCCCACAGTCTGTTAATGTCCAGTTGCAACATGTGACCCAGTAGTTCTATAACTCTATCTCTCTCTGAATCCCACTCAAAGCTCTTTGGTGTTGATTTTTTCTTTGATGTAGCACCAGACTTTCCCCGTCCCTAGATAATAAAGACAAAAATAATGACTAAATTAATCAATATTACCAGCACATCAATAAACTATCAGTCTAGCATGGAGAGGATTCAATTTGACTCTCTCCACCGCTTGGAAATTCCAAATTCCCCTCTGTGGGGGAGGTTTGAATCTTTTTTGGAACTATACAATATATACCCTCCTCAGACACTCCCAACCCCTTAGAAATTCTAATCCTTAATTAGGGAGGGATATTTTCTGTTAACTACACAATATACCTTATTCTTACCCTTCCCATCCAAGAGAGTTTGCATACTATAGATACATTAATCAATGCATGAAAATCATGCAGTAAATACCTTTGGAGCACTGACTTGTGTGGTTGGTTTTGTGGCATCAGATTCATAAAGACTAGAGATTTGAACCAGCAAATAACATGTCATCTGATGAAAAAATCCCCAGGAGATAAGATAATAAGAAAATAAGTTTCAATAAGAAAATTATCATATTTTATTTGTTACCTTGCAACAACCTCTGATCCAAGGTGATCCAAGTCAGGATATGGCAAACTCAAAGATTTAACCCTGAAACAACCTCTGGGCTGATCTTAGTCAGTGCATGGCTAACTCAAAGATTGAACCATGAAACAACCTCTGGGCTGATCTAAGTCAATGCATGGCTAACTCACAGATTGAACCCTGAAACAACCCCTGGGCTGATAAGTCAGAGCACGGCTAACTTAGAGATCACATTGGAATATAGCTGGATTAATTTCACACAAGGAAGGAAAACTGGAATACCCATTTAAAACCCCTGAAACAAAGGGAAAAACCTAACACAAGTTCTCATGTGATGCTGAGTCCAAGGATCAACCCAGAGAACCCAGGTTAATGCAAGGCGATTGCACTAACCAAGTGCGCTACTCCACCCTTGATTCCTAATAATGTAGATACAGTATATGTTTTAAATATGAGCTTTTTTGCAGACCTTAAGAGCATTTAGATGTCTTTTTCTTGTTTCTGGATCAGAATCTCCTTGCTCCACCATTGGTGAGATGTCATTGATCAGCCGTTTGAATGCTGAGTTAAAACAAACAAACTTTTATGATTTTTAACTTCCTGGGAAAGTTACAAGTATCTAGGATAAAATTATAGTGATGAAACCCCAAGTAACAGGATTCAAAAGTCTGAGGGTTGGGTTTGAATATGGGTTAGGGCCCAGTTGTACTACAATGGGTGAATAGCGCTATCCCATGAATAAATCTTGCCCAGTGGATAAATTTATTGGATAACAGCACCCACTTATCCACTGGATAAAGATTTATCCATTGGATAGTGCTATCTAACCTTCATACAACCAGACCCAGAGTGTTGTATGCTGTCTTTGACTAATCACTCACTGTAAATAACAAAAATAGGAGTTTATACTTTACACATTAACAAACCTTTCAGTAATGTTTGCAATGCTTCATCTCTGAGAGCATTCTCGACATCATTAAAGTGCCTAGGGAAAATAATATAATTTGTTTTTTTATACACTTTATTTATGATATAAATTAGAATTTCAATAAAACGAAACACTATTAGCCTTTCTTTTCTCACCTGATAAGACTAAAGTATGCATCAAAAGTCTCTATTATTGCACATGGACCTTGGGTACGCAAATCGACGAAACAATCTGTAAGATCCAACAGTTTTTTCTTAATATTACTGGCAATTATTTACGTAAAATGTCGTTCACGTGTCGTATTTCAACAGAAAATAGAGTGTATACCTCTACAAAAAAGCAAATATCCCAAAGATAAGGACGAAAGTGGATATACAACCCAGTACTGCACTAAAACTACAGAACCTAAGCCTGCTTAAGATATATATTCTATGTTTTAAGTATGGATAAGACCCCAAGAAATTAAGATAATTGACGCGAAATAATTCAATGCAACTTACCCGCCAGTTTGTTTGGTAACGATCTGCACGAAAAAACTTCCTCTACAACGTAACAACCAGGTTCCCCATTCAATAAATCATCCGTAGACAACGGGATCACAAAATCCACGTCCATTTTTAAGCGTTATAGTGTTTTTGGGGTCCCCAAAGTAGAGTTTTTTGTCAACTGTTATATTTTCTTCTCTCTTCAAGTCAAAAATATGGCCGCCTTTTTTCGAACTGATTCCAACCAACCAATCACAAGCTAGTCCCATGTTTCACTTTTTCATTAAGGAACGCCTGTTCAATACCCTCTCACAAACAAACTCATAGGTCATGGATCATAGAACAGCTGAAAACCCAATATTTTAGCTTCCTTTTAGTCCCTTTCAAAGGCTTTTTCTATAAAGGTAAGGATTTTTAGCGACTTTTAATGTAAGGAGGATTTTGTTTTTAATTTTTGTTTGAAAATCGAAGCGATATTTTGTCTATGAAGCCGCATATGATTGTGATTAAAACGAGATGAAAACCGTATTTTGAGAATCATTCAAGGCATTTGACTCCATATTTCTACTGTAGTTTTAAAGCTAATTTCCCGAAAACTCCTTCTATATGGTACCAAAATCGAAGAATGTATAGTTAATTTTACGAGCAATCTTCAAGACTGGGTAAAGACGAAAATATTTATCATACCCGCCATCAGAAATTCGCGCGTTTTTCTTGCTGTTATGAAGGGAAAAAAATATTATAAATTCTGAGTATGACTTAGCTTATTTAATTATTAATAAGTTGGTTTGATTCCAGTGTATTTGACGAAAAAGGGTTATGGATAAAATGAAATCTTTTACTTCCTTTAAATGTGGCAGTTCATTCGCAATACAACTCTGAATTTTCAAATTTTGTATTTATACGAAGCTCGGTGCTATTGTGCTTGGTGTCCTTAGCCCTTTATCTCCAACACTTAAATATATTCTGCATCAAAAGCTTTTGCGTAACGTGACGGCGTGTACATTTACTCAAATCTATGTACTGTTAAGTATAGGAGTGGTCGTGAGTGGAGTGACCACGAATTTTCTAAATTACTTCTAAAATTCAGTATTCTCGTTGACCAAGAGTTCTAGGTCTAGAGGTTCCCCTCTATTACTGAAACTATGGTCTAATTATTCATGAGTTTTAGAATTGTTAAATGACAATTAATAGTCGCTTTGCAGTACAAGTCGTTCTCGACATATTTTTAAATATTCTGAATCTCGGTGATGCAGAAGAGTGCATTAGGCTCGAAGAATGAATACTTTGATTTTTTGAAATCCTTTTGCTGAGAATTCTTCAAGCTATATTGTGTTTGCAAGTACTGGTTATGGCAGCTGACAGCAGTTATCGTATATTTCCACATTGAGATTTATTATTGATTAAAATTTAAAATTTATGTGCGTAACAGAGAAAAACAAAACAA
Source organism: Actinia equina (assembly GCA_011057435.1). NCBI lineage: Eukaryota > Metazoa > Cnidaria > Anthozoa > Actiniaria > Actiniidae > Actinia > Actinia equina. The sequence goes on from WHPX01000974.1 coordinate 114,640, forward strand.
AAATGTACATTCGAAATAATTAAAACTCTTGTTTCTCATTGACAGGGAATAATTGCTCGATACAGCTGGCGAAAAGAATGTCTTTTCTTATGTCGTATTAAGAAAAAGTTCGTAATCTTAGAACGACTGGGGTGAGCCATTTCGACAATGGCGCAATTTCTTGAGACGCTATGCAGAAAAAAACTGTTTGAACCTCGTACTTTCGCAGAAACACATCTAGCAAGACGTCTAAATAAGCTCGATTTGACTTCTCTTGGTGTCGCCGCTACTTTGGGCGCTGGTATCTATGTAGTAACAGGTGTAGTGGCTCGAAATACTTCTGGTCCAGGAATTGTTATTTCGTTCCTAATAGCTGGTATCGCTAGTTTGTTATCAGCTCTCTGTTATGCGGAGTTCGCTTCACGAGTACCCAAGACGGGTTCTGCCTACATCTACAGCTATGTTACTATCGGAGAATTCTGCGCTTTTGTTGTTGGATGGAACTTAATTCTGGAGTATTTGATTGGCACGTCAAGTCTCGCTCGCGGATGGACGGAGTACCTTGACTCACTCCTTGATGGAAGATATCAGAATTTCACCACAGAACACATAGGCCACATGCACGCACCCCTCATTGCCAAGTTCCCTGATTTCCTAGCATTGTTTCTCGTTCTCCTTGTGACGATACCACTTTGTCTTGGAGTGTCTGTTACTGCTAGAGCTAACAATGTGGTTACTGCAGTCAACTTGGTAGTAATACTCTTCATCAGTATCGTTGGATTCTCTTTAGCTGTCAAGAAAAATTGGACCAATAACTTCTTGCCCTATGGTTTCTCAGGCGTCCTAGCGGGAGCTGCTACGTGTTTCTTTTCTTTTATTGGTTTTGATGTCATTGCTACGAGCGCAGAAGAGGCGATCAACCCTACCAAAGATTTACCACTGTCAATGGTTCTGACTATCGGTAAGTTCTGTTGGACTGTCATATATTCGTTTTACTTATATTTGTGATTACTTTGTTTCAAACTTTTTTTCTAATAGTGTATATATACAGTACGAGATGTATAAACCAGCCTCATGCAGGCAAAACGTGCGCTTTTTACTTTAAGCAGATAATTTTCATAGCCGATCGGAGTATATTATTGTTTAAGTTCGGTTTATTATATAAAATCGGTTCCTATAACACTTGGCATGGTTAAAAGAATGCGATGTTTGTATTGGTTTGGTCTTGAAGCTATTTTTAGAATGTGTGCGCTGCGCTATTGGGGACATTTGATCAACAATAATAGTTTACATGGGAGCCGGTTTTCCTGAAAAATCCCTATGTGTTCTTGGCAATAAAGTAGGTAATGGCACTTTCTCCTGGGATCTAATGCATCTAGCCTCACCTTCACCCCCACAACCAATGTAATATAAGTCAAGTTTGGCTGTTGCCTATGTCGCTGACATTGCTGGAAAACGCAGGCGACCAATAGAATCCCTCTGAGGTCGGTTGATTATACCTTGGGAGGTAGAAATACGATTATATATTCTGATAAGAAGAGAGGAGAGGAGAGGATTGGCAATACAGGGCAGGGCAAGGCAGAGTAGGGCATTCAACAGAAAGAAAGGGAACTGAGAGAAAAAAATGCGAAAGAAAATTAAAGGGACGAGAAGAGAAAATAAAGTAGACAAACTAAGAAAAAAAATGATGGATATCTCAACATCAAATGCAAACCTTGTAGCTCTCTTTACCGGTTTTACTGAAACGCATGAAAAATTTTACTTGTAACAACTGATTGACACAACGAACACTCTTCTCCCTAACAATGACAAGAACAGTGTAACATTATCAAAATCAGACTGCGATAATTTGTTCCTCGATAAAATCAGACTAATAATTAAGCGATTCCCAAGTTCGCTAATTAACTCGTGGAATTTCCTCGTCTTCTTCTAAAGCAAATGACCAATCGCTACGCAGTTGTTACGTCAAATGAACAGCGAACTTCACACCTCAATTAGTAAAGAAAAATTTGAAAAAATCAAGCGATATAAATTTATGTTTTCTGGGCCATCTTCAGAGGACTATTTTGTCTTCTATCGGGAACGTTCCTTTTTTGGAAAGAATAAACCTATCACTCGACCTTCAAGAAGATGATATAATCGTTAGCGACAAATTTAGAAGCTAAAAGAATCGACCGACGGGAGAGGAGTCTACGAAAAGATGCCGTTAAATAATTGGATAAACACGGACAAATTGTGGCGAAAGAAATACTTAGATGTTGATCTCATTACTCAAACGGTTTTATCGCGATGTTTGACTGTAAAGGACTTGACTGGTTTAGGCATTGGGAGTACTCTAGGTGCTGGTATCTATGTTGTTGCTGGTGAAGTTGCTCGTTCTACAGCAGGTCCTGGTGTTGTTATTTCATTCCTTATAGCTGCAATCGCTTCTGTTTTTTCAGGACTCTGCTATGCTGAGTTTGGAGCTCGGGTCCCAAAGGCTGGGTCAGCTTATATTTACAGCTATGTTACTGTAGGAGAGCTTTGCTCTTTCATTATAGGATGGAATCTTATTCTGGAGTATGTTATTGGAGCGTCTTCTGTCGCGCGAGCTTGGAGTTCGTACTTCGATTCGATGTTCAACGAACAAATTCGAAATTTCACTTTAGAACATGTTGGTGAAATTAATGTCCCAGGACTGGGGAAATACCCCGATTTTTTCTCGTTTATCTTAGTGGGAGTAATAACGTGCATTCTTGCCGTAGGGGTGAAAAACTCTTCGCGATTTAATAATGTAGTAACCTGCGTCAATCTCTTTGTCATCGTCTTTATCTCGCTGGTCGGCTTTTACTTCGCGAAGAAAGAAAACTGGACTAAAGATTTTCTACCGTTCGGTTTTTCGGGCGTTTTGTCGGGAGCAGCTACGTGTTTCTACGCATTCGTTGGCTTTGATGTTATCGCGACGACCGGAGAGGAAGCGAAAAATCCAAGCAAGACAATTCCAATATCAATTGTTCTTTCACTTGGTAAGCTCTGATTTAAACCAATGTTTGGTAGTAGTACCTGTCAAAGTATTTTATTGTACTATCCGAAAATATCACCAATTACTGAGGGTATTTCCTCAAAGTTGAATCAAATTAGTCACATCGGAATGCTTTATGGGTCGTAAGAAAGCAGTTTATATCTCCTGGGTATTTAAAAAAGTTTAAAAAGCCGGTTTATTCGTACCAAGACAGGATAGGTTTTTTGAGTAATACATAGGGATTTTTCTCTCGTTCAAATGGTTCAATTAGTTGGAAAGACCGGAATTTGAATACGACCAGAGCTTTATCCAGCAGATTACGCTTCATTTCAACGACACAAAAGACACAACTACAACGACATTACAACAATCAGCGCCGTAGCCACCAGTACGGTTGGTACCTCCCCCTATACTAAGTATAAATACCTCCCCGCTGTTACCTCCCGTTGCTCTGTAATTTTAATCAGACCGCCTGATCATCAGACCGAAATATTATAAAAATACATCCATTTAATCTTATTGCAAATTCTTTTTCTCGTTTATAGGAATATGTTTCATCGCTTACTTTGGAGTGTCCGCGGCGCTAACCCTCATGTGGCCCTACAGTCTGCTTCCAGAACGAGGGGCCTTACCCAAGGTGTTCGCCCTACGAGGTGCCGCTTGGGCCCAGTATATCATAGCTGTGGGAGCCCTTTGTGGTCTGACCGCCAGCCTTATTGGTGGTTTATTCCCGCTTCCACGGCTTTTCTACGCAATGGCCAACGATGGTTTGATTTTCAAGTGGTTAGCTCGCATACATCCGAAGACAGAAGTACCTATCATCGCGACAGTCGTATCTGGTGTACTTGCTGGGTTCCTAGCCTTGATATTCGAGCTCCAAGAATTGGTAGAAATGATGTCTATTGGTACTCTTCTCGCCTACACTGTGGTTGCCTTTTGTGTCCTGTTGCTTAGATTCAAGCCTGGTACCATAGGTGTTACCATGACGACGCTTTCTGACTCTGAACCTCCGCTGGTGACCAAGAACGAAAGAATCAAGCTTCTAGCCGACCCCGTTAAGTCCCCGACAGAAGAGTCCTCCTTGAGAGCTACCATTTGCATCTGCATTGCGTCTGTGTTGTTCATCTTTGCTAGTGCGCTGGGAATCTGGGGCCAGGACGCACTTCTTGCTCACAAAGGATGGGCCATATTTCTAGCGTGTGTTATCGGTGTCCTCATTCTTGTGACCCTCATGTATTTGTTCCGCCAGCCCAAGAACGAAACGCCCCTTCCATTTATGGTCCCTTTAGTGCCCTGGATTCCTCTTTTGTCCATATTCGTGAATATTTTCCTGATGCTGAAACTGTCTTATCTCACCTGGATTAGATTTGCTGTCTGGATGGCTATCGGTAAGTCAACCTTAATGTATATTGTTCTAGATCATTTAAAAGCTTTACAGTTCAGAAGTTATTACATTTTACATTTTTTTTCGAATCAATAATAACAGTCTCGTTTATTCAGTGTTAGCCTCATTTCAGCATCATAATATTGACAAATACCAATGATAAAATGAAGATGGCACAACTTCAACCTTATATTTTTCATCAACTTTTTCATCATAATCATCATCATCATCATCTTAATAATTGTAATAATAATTCATTGATTTATATTTATCATTTAACCAACAGGGTTATTAAATACAATATAAATTACCGTGTTTAAACAAATGAAAGATATATTTCAATAAATAAATAGATAAAAATAATTAAATACATAACACATGTACTCTGGTGGCAAGGCAGTCCAAAAAGAATCTACAGGCTTTTGAGCCAATGAGTGTGCACGTTTTCAAAGCATGCATACATATTTTAAAATATTTTTTTAGTGTTTAAAAAATGGTTAGATGCCACAAAGTAGGTGGCATAGCCTTAACCACGTGTTGTAGGTTGAAAGTCCGAAGACTTTTCTCGTCCTTATCGAGGGAGATGCTAACCTTCTCTCGGCTCATACAACACAAATAATATAAGTACTGCCTCTTTATTTATACATGAATAAGAAATCTCATCAATACGTGTGGGATGACTTGAAAGTCCTTAACAGCCGACTCTGTCATTATCTAAATAAAAATAGACTTTAAAATAATTTCAATATTATTTCTTTAAATTTCTCAATTAATCCCCCCAAAAAATTGATAATTTCATGAAAAGTGTTTCCGGTTCCCTACGTCACTACGCATGCGCAGTGTGATTTTTTCTGCTAAATCGACATTCTAAGGATACCATTATTTTAATCAGCTGGATTACGTTTCTTAGCGTTTTCCATTTACAGTTTAATATTTTTTAATTGTATTTTATATAATATATTTTGATATTTCCAAGGGACGGCTACCTTTCAAGATGGCGCAGGGAACTGTGAAGGGGACTATTGTCTTGTCAACAGTTAACCAGTACTAACCGGTTAACTAACAACACTAACCAGTATTAACTGGTTTCTTTGTGTGTTCTCACGAATGTATTCTAAACAATGCAGTCACCCTTTAGAGCAAAGGTCTTGATTGGTTGAAATCCTGACACATGACAGGTAGTCCTCTGTTTCTTTCCTTAACCATCTCTTATTTTCAAATCTAAAGGTTTAGTAATTGTTGAGAAATTTCAAAACAATCGTACTCTCCTCGACTTTTCTTTTTCAAAGTAAAACCACGATAGGTAATAAAGGGAAGAGTTTTGATATGGCAGGATAGTAAGAAGTCCAAAACATGGCGTGCCTCCGCGCGCTTATCAGGAAAAAACTTATTGACCCAAAAACCATCGCGGACACTAAACTTTCACGATGCTTGAGCGTCCTTGATTTAACTGCTCTTGGTGTTGGCTCGACACTTGGGGCTGGAGTATATGTTGTTGCAGCTGAAATCGCCCGTGATGTTGCCGGTCCAGCCGCAATTATTTCATTCCTAATCGCAGGAATAGCGTCTGTGTTATCTGGGCTTTGCTATGCGGAGTTTGGAGCCCGTGTACCCAAGACTGGCTCAGCTTACGTATACAGCTATGTGACGATTGGAGAGATCGTGGCGTTCATAATAGGATGGAATTTGGTATTAGAGTACATGATCGGTGCTGCGGCTATCTCAAGGGCTTGGAGCGCTTACTTTGATTCTGTCTTACATGATCAAATTCGCAACTTTATCACTTCGAAAATTGGAGAAATTAACGTGAGCGGACTTGGTAATTATCCCGATTTTTTGGCCTTGTCGATTTGTTTATTGATCACATTGATTCAGTTAACTGGGGTCAAGAAATCCACTCGATTTATCTTCATAATCACATTGGTCAACATCGGGGTGATTACTGTAATCATTGGCGTTGGAGCCACCCTTGCGCAGCCCAAGAACTGGAGTAATTTCATGCCGTATGGAACAACTGGTGTACTAGCAGGTTCAGCGACGGCATTTTTTGCGTTTGTTGGATTTGACGTCATAGCAACCACAGGAGAGGAGGCTAAGAATCCCAGCAAGTCTATTCCAATCGCTATAGTATTATCTCTACTGATATGCTTTATTGCCTACTTTGGTGTTACGGCGGCAATCACCTTGGTGGTGCCTTATAATGAGCTCCAGTTTGGCGCTGCTCTGCCTAAAGCGTTTGCACAGCGAGGTGCCTACTTTGCTCAGTACGTGATTGCTGTAGGAGCATTGTGTGGAATGACAGCTGCCATCAATGGCGGGCTCTTTCCCCTTCCTCGTCTCCTCTACGCTATGGCTTCCGATGGACTTATCTTTAAGTTCTTCGCCTATATCAGTAAGAAAACTGAAGTCCCTCTGGTAGGGACGTTATTTTCGGGTGCTCTCTCGGGTATCCTTGCGATGCTTTTTGAGCTCCAAGAGCTTGTAGAAATGATGTCCATTGGGACCTTACAGGCGTACACTATCGTGTCCACGTGCGTTCTCGTCTTGCGCTACCAGCCTGGTGGAATCGGTATCACCCTTGACGACGAACCGCAAGAAAAAGAACTTGAGGGCTCAGCCCTGGCGCCTACCAAAGGGCCAACTGAAAAATCCGGCAAAATTGCTAGGTATTCCATAGCGTTCCTCTTTATCCATTTTTTTGGACTGAGCGCGTTTCTAATTCATGGTATGGTGCCAATGTTCCACTTAAAGCCCTGGGCCATTTTTGTTGCAGTTTTCTTGGTCATCACGTTTGTTGTCTGTATAATTCTTATTGGTATTCAACCCAGGAGTCGAATCAGGCTGCCCTTTAAAGTTCCACTAGTGCCCTTTTTGCCCTTAGCATCCATGTTTATCAACATATACCTGATGATGGAGCTAAGTTCAGTTACTTGGATTCGGTTTTGCCTTTGGATGATTATTGGTAAGAAGAAAACAGCTCCGCTTACGAATTAACGAATCCTTTTTGATTACTGGTAATACAGTTCAGGTTTTGAAGTAAGAAGCGCCGGGGTATAGCGGTGACAACCCCATTCTCGGGAACCCTGGGGTAAAATTCTGTCGCTCGTTTCTCGCTTCCAGAGACAGAATTTTACCACTTGGTTAATTCCGAGGATGTGAGAGCCCTCGCCTCTTAACAAGGCGACTCAGTTTTAATTGTAGTATCATTTGTAGTATCGTTATTTATTATTATGTCAAGGTAAACAATAGAATAAAAAACTAAAAGTCACTCTAGTCAGACAATAAGCTTAATTAGTCGCGATAGAAGAATTAGCGTGATTGTTTCTTAGCGCACTGTCTGCAAAGCAAGTTGTCCGTAGCTCGATGTGCCAAAAGGTCGTAGTATAATTATTTATTATTATGTCAAGGTAAACAATAGAATAAAAAACTAAAAGTCACTCTAGACAATAAGCTTAATTAGTCGTGATAGAAGAATTAGCGTGATTGTTTCTTAGCGCACTGTCTGCAAAGCAAGTTGTCCGTAGCTCGATGTGCCAAAAGGTCGTACCCTTAACTTCTCTCCACTGTGATTGGTTGGCATTTTGTCCCATTTTCATTGGCTAAAATCCAAAGCAGAAGTCATTTGTGTGAGCTGTGAAATGAATAAATAGAGGTTTTGTACCATCACGTCGACGGCTGCCATGTTCGGTGGCAGCAACACTACGACCTTTAACATGACAAAGAATTCCTGAGACTAATTAAAGAGATTATGTTGTTCAGCAATCTAACATGTGATCATGCAAAACCTCTATTGCGCGTCCTTTAAGCTTAAAGTTAACGATAAAATAAGAATACATTTACATTCTGTTTAAAATTCGTCTTTTTTACCAACAGGTATGTGTATTTATTTCTTTTACGGGATACGTCATAGTGTCGAAGGACAACGTCAAACAGGCAACTACATTCCTTTACAACAAGTCAATGGAGAGGACCCAAAAGAGACCTCTGAGGAACCCCAACCAAAAACAGACGAAGACAAACCAGAAGAAGCGAAAGAAAAAACATCAGAAGATAAAAAAGATGAATTCAGTGCTCCATCTTAACTGTTCGTGGAATTAAATTTTAAGTTCATACGGTTTCATTTTTCAATTATTTTAAATCGAGGACCTCTTCACTTTGGGGGATAGAGCTGTTAAATTGCGACGTATTTTCGTGTAAAGAAAAACGCTACGGAAAATGTTGCCAATGACTCAAACTCCACCTGAAACATTTAGAAAACTGTAAAACAAATTCTGAAAAGTAATGGGGAAAAAGGTGAAAAAATCTTTATAAGACTAGCTGCTTTTTGTTTTAGATGTGAAAGTCGTTTTTCCATGATTGACATCATACTTAGAATATCTGTTGAATTATTTCTCAAAGTAAAACAATTATATTGTTTCAACCATCCGACATTTCTGCCATCAACTTGGAATTTATTTTATGGGGAACTGATAATTATTTAAAGAAAATTATTTATATACTTGATGGGTTAGAATTTTTTTTTAACTTTTTTTGATAGCCAATAAAGATTTACTACAGTATATAGGCATAAGGGAAAAATGGATGTGTCGACAGTTGTGAGAAGTGAACCTCTTCCCCTACCTCCCGAGAAAAGAAATCAGGCTCATCCTGCTATACAGGCATCCTTAGGATCTGTCATGCAACTTGGGGAAGGAAAAGTTGTGTGGCAGAGCCTAGCAAGCTGCTTTGGAGGTTAGGTACATTCTTGAGTGATAGTGATATATAAAATATAGCTAGCATTAAATTGACAAATGTATATTAATTTAATGTGTAAAAGATGGTATAACCATTAATTATATATGGATGTTATTTGCAGCACTTAGATGCAATATAATTATCCAAATGCTAGTATCTAGTTGAATTATTTGAATAAAGTATTATAGGATATCAGTTAGTGCCAGTCATTCAGTAAGCTATGTTATAGAATATCATCATTATTATTGCATTGTGTTGCTTTGGGAAGGTTATCTTTATTGTTTATGTAGCGTTTAAAGGAATTTATTTTGGTCAAATGATTGTCAGTGTTTTGTAAACTCGGGTTTCTTGGGAACTTGAGTCAGAAACAAATTAGTTCATGCATAAAATAAATCTAAATATCAAAATTACAAGTAGTAAGTGGAATCGAGTGGAACCATGTCTTGATTTGATAATCCTTTTTTACTACGTTTTGCCTTATCAATATAATTACAGCTTGAAGAAAGTTGTTAAGTTGTTTTGATTCTAGAAGAAATTCAGAATATTCTAAAATTAGACAGGGAAAAACATCTATCGGTAAAGCAGAATGTTTTGAAAGTTCTCTGATTCCGAGAGATTCCAACTCCTATATTCCGATTCTTTCAAGAGCTCATAAAGTATGTGGTCTTCCTGTGGTTGAGATTCCGAGGAAGAGCGAGTAGCAATCTGATGTTTCAAGTATAGAAGAACAGAAAAAAAAGCAGAAAAAAAGCAGAAAAAAAATCAATTTTACAAAGATTAATCGGCCCATCTTCAATCTGCAGACCCTCAGTAAGTTAAATATATTGTGTTGTCACATATATACCTTTAAATACCATATGTAACTCGCTTTTTTACCGTTAAAAGACGTCTTTTCTAGCTCCCTTGAGTTCTTTACCATGAAGAAGACGAACTTCAATAATTTCTACCACGCTTCTTTATTTAAACCCACTGCAATTTTTATATTTTAAAACTTCAAAGGGCCCTGTTTAGGATTTTCGTTTTAAACTTGGTTTTTATTGTGCAGTCTTCAGGTTTTTCGTTTGAGTTCAATTTTTTTTGTCCAGGGGGGGGGGGGGGGGGGTACTCTTGCCCGTTTAGGTGTTTAGGATAAGAATGTGCCACAAGCCCTCTGAACCGAACCCTGTTCCAGAATAAAATTGTAGAAATCCTTACTGGCCTGTTCCAGAGTAAGATCATACATAAAACAACCTGTTCTGCTACTTGTGAAAAAAGATATCCTGTTACCCTGTTCCATAGAGAGAGCGTCTCATATACCCCATTCTAGAGACCAAGCACATTTTTATACATCCTGTTCTAGAGTAGAATCATGAATACATAGCGAATATAGGGGAGTAACCCCACTGCCCCCTTCCCCCCTGGGTTTTTTTGTCCAAAGAACAAATTAAAGATATAGAGTCATGAACACAATTTAGGGTGGAAAGAAGGAGATAAAATACTTTTTCTTTTAATTCTAGAGTCCTTCACAGAGTTACAATAACACTATACAGAATTACAAGTCTCCATGGCTTCCCGAGGACCTGACTGGGATTTTTATCAGTGCAAGTGTGGAAATATCGTATTTGAATATAATACTATTACTGGGGAAAAATGCTTAACAGATACTTGGAAAGATGTAAGTCATATCAATAACATGATGCAAAACATTGGAATTAGAGAAAAACACCATTTGATTTTATTGTTCAAATTAAGCTGTGTTAGATTTTGATTGACTGTTTGAGTGGGCGGTATTTTGTCAGTATCTGCCCACGCGCACGTTCCAGTATCCTTTGCAGCTAAACGACAACACAAAACAATTACAAAAACAAGTAAAAAAACAAGGGGAAAAATAAATATGTTATTTGCCGTCCTATAGCCGGGGGCAAGGTCCGTTTTCAAGACAGAGGGCACAGTTTTTCCCTATCCAGACCTCGACCTGGGTAAATAACATATATAAGTTATCTAGTTGCCATCTCATAATTTTGAATAATTCATAGTTCATGAATTGTTTTTCCATAATTCGTACCTTTTGTGCCTCACTCTTATTATGAACGCTTGCCCAGTATGTTTTGACCAATCAAAATATTTTCTATCTCATCCCGACACTTGAAACTCTATTGAATTTAAGAGGTTGAGCATGCTCAATAAGAGTGACAAGGTCTGTAGTGCCCTATAGCCCCTAGTCCCTTCTCGTTAACAAAACATAGGACTCCCAGGATTAAACACTGGAGGAGAATGAGTATGATACAAATATTGTCACTATGTTTCAGTGCACTATCAGCTGTATGGAACCAGTTTCCTATGTGCCACCATGTGCACGGCCATTCACCACTGTTACAATACCTGTTTCACGCCCTCAAAGAAGTTTCGGTACCCAGACTACTGAGGGTGTTAGTACGAGGTCTATTGATACCCAGACACTACCATCAACCTGCATGTGCAATAGTAGCAATTTGCTACCAGTAAATGCAAGGGATACTACCACTAGCTGTGACACAGACCATGCCAATCTAGGTAAGGATAAATCACAATCTGTGCTCATACATACCACTGTTGAAAATGATAACAATATCTCAAAAGAAAAAGCAGATGTGACAAATGATTTGGATAACCTTGATGTAGCATCCAATGAAAAAGATTCCCTCGTAAAAGAGGAGCACACAAGTAACCAAGTACAAGCTCCCTTCTTGTGTCTAAAGATAGAAAGTCTAAGGTGAAAAAAGATGTGAAAGTCCCTACACCAACCAAGAATGGTTATGACAGAATTCTCAGAAAGAGAAAAACCGATACTCCAGTGGATGAAACGGTTCTTTGCAAAGAGCCAAACTGTACACCCCAAAACTCAAAGAGAAGAGTATAAATTCATTACAAAAAGAAGTATTGCAAACTTGAAAAGAGTTTTATAAAAGTTGCATGAGACTGTAATCTATTGGGAAAAATTGTCTAGACACTAATAAAAAAATAAAATATAATGTATTAAATGTATTATGTAACTTATATTCTGTCAAAAAAGAACCTAGAAAAAAGGAAAACTGTGTTAAATTGTACATGCAATCTATTAAGACTAAGCATTGTATCATGCATAGATATAGTGCCAGAATGGCTTTAAAAATGTTTTTTTTCTTTTTAGTAAATACAGTAATGTACGATTTTCTTTGTTGAAGGGGTGTGAGAGAGTGTTTCTTGTCTACATGGCCTGTGCATGTTTAATTATATCACTTTCATTACAAATGTAAAGTCAAATTTATACCCAGAAAACGTGTGTACAAAGTGCTTGCCATTGATTAAAGGCATTTAACTCATGAAATACAAAATATTAGTCAATGTGTGATAATCAAATAGACACTAAAGAAAACAATGGAATTCTGGACTACCTTATCTGCGCATGTCTAATTATATCGCTTTCATTGCAAAATGTAAAGTTAATTTAGGTGCCAGAATGGCTTAAAAAATTTTTTTCTTTAGTAAAAATTGTACAATTTTCTTTGTTGAAGGGGTGTGCGAGAGTGTTTCTTGTCTACATCATATGTGCATGTTTAATATATCACTTTTATTACAAATGCAAAGTCAAATTTATACCCAGAAAGCGTGTGTACAGAGTGCTTGCTATCGATTAAAGGCATTTAACTCATGAATAGAAAATGTAAGTCAGCGTGTGATAGTCAAATAGATACTAGAGAAAACAATGGAATTCTGGTCTACATTATTTGCACAAGTCCAACTATATCACTTTCATTACAAAATGTAAAGTTAATTTATGCCCAGAAAGTATAAATGGTGTGTAGAGTGCACACCATAGAGTGATTGAAGGCACTTAGCTCATGAAATAGAAAATGTCAGTCGACATGTATTATTCAAATAGACACATAAGAAAACAATGGAATTCTGGTTTACTCAAGTGTATTAGTCTTATATCTATTTCACAGGTTAAATGCCTTCACTCTACATCCGTGAAACAATTACTAGCCATGTAGTGCTTAAAAGTTTTTATTTCTAACCTTTTTTTTGTAAACATCTAAGAACTCACTCAGGCATGACCATTTGCTTTTGTTTCCAATGTTCTTCTCCAGTAATATCCACTATTCCATACAAATTAAGGACAAAATAGCTGCCATTACAAGGGCATATCCAGCCAAAAAAAATTTTTTTGGGGGGGGGAGAAAGTGCTAATTGAGTTTCTTCTGTCAACACAATGGAAAACAATATGAAAAAGCATCGTTTGTTTTCTGCTGAAGGGGGGGGGGGGGGGGGGGCTTCAGCGTCCCGCCCTTTAATTAGACAATGCATCTCTGGCTTTGTTTCGCAGATATATGGCAAGCACTAGATAACTGTCAACAACAGTTCAGCCTGTATATTAATGACCATTAATTGTAGATCTGTTATATAGCATAATTACCAAGAGAAGGCAAAAATCAAAATAATGTATTACAACTTATGGGGTTATTTTCCAGTGCAATAAAATCAAAAAATAATTAAAGTAGTGAAGGCCCTATTTTGGACCATTATTTTCTGCTTGCACCTAACAGAACATATGTTGGGTTTGTGACTCAACCAAAGCCACCTCGACAATTTTTTTTACAAATTAGCCAATTAAAAGTAGGAATCTGAACAATAGAATTGCTACAAATCGGACAAATATCCATGGGTTTACACGGCTTAGGAGATTGCCGGCACTTTTGTTGTCGAATATAAACATGCTGTCGCATAGCAACATGATGATAAGATGTAACAGTGTCAGCCTGATAATATCTTTGTCTGGAAGAAACAAACTGTAATCATAAAGACTGTGTTTTATACTGTCTCTAATTTGCTTTCCTGTCGTATTTGAAGTCGTACATTACTATTTTTCTATATCTTTGGTGACACAAATCACGAATTTGCGAAGAAAATAAATTACAAGCTCTTCTTCATCATTTAGTTACCAACCGCAACAACGGAAGAATATTTAAATTCAAAAGTTTGCCGCTAATCTATTGTTTAAATACTCAAACCCTATTGGATAATTTGTGGAAATTTGTCGAGGTGGCTTTGGTTGGAGTAGTCGCACTGTAAGCCTCCTCTCATGGAAATGTGTTGACTCCATGATTCTCATGGAAATGTGTTGACTCCATGATTGGACAGCAATTCTGATGAACCGAGCTTTGAATGGAGCTGCAAGGGTGTTGGTTACTATGCTTGTGGTATCTGTATTTCCTGTAAAGATCTAATAGGAATAACATTAACATTATTATCACCATTATGAAAATCACTATTATCACCACCACCATCATCATCACCATCATTATATTATCAAAAATTTTAATATGAAAGAATTTTAAAAACTATTATGGTCTAGAGACGGGGGTAAAACGTCATCTCGCTTCAGGCTTATTGCCTGACTTATTGATTTTGCTAAGTCCCTAATATACTAAGTAATAACTGCGTGATTCGGGTGGTCTTAATTCTGGTGATTAGGTGAGTGATAAGATGGTCTTCAATTATGCATGCCTTACAGTTTTAGGAGACTGCAAATTATCCATCGATTTCATTCACGAAAACTTTCCAAAATTTTAAAAGCTTTTTCTCAAAAAAAAAAAATTTAAACGTTAACCGATATTTTAACAGTGTTAGTCTAAAGGATTGAGATTTATTTTGTTAAGTCAAGTCGAATTCCAAATTCCCGCTGTGTTCCTTGATTACCGACTCATTCACTCTGGTTTAACCTCGATTTTGTGCAGAATATTCACGTGTTCAAGTCAAGGTCCGTCGAGTTTCAAAATGTTTGTATTGTTGAAGTTGTGCATTCTTTACTTTACCGTTGGTATTTGTGAATACTTTAACACTGATACGAAGCTAACCCTGTGTAAATGAGTCTGTAATCAAGGAACACAGCGGTAATTCGGAATTCCAAACGGGTCTATTCGGAATTTATAAGTACGCGAGGGATGTTTTGAAAGTTTTAGAAATTGGACGAGCCTTTAGGCAAATTCAATTTGAGCGCAAACCTTAAACAAAGAAACGATACTCTAGGGAATGTTATGTGGTCTGAAATGGGACAACATTACGTCAGAGCCTATCGAGTCTATTGGGACTCTACAAAGTAGAAATTTGGGATTTAATTGTACTCCTCTTGTCCAATCAGAATCGAGTAATTTTGTAGAGTGTATCATAAATAAACTATTAGTATATAACCAATCAGAATTCAATATAATTTTTGTAATTTATGGTAGAAGCAGAGCAGAGAATACGCCGTTTGCATGATGGCGTCATATTACTACAAAAAATGCTTCGCAAATTTAATTAAATTTAAAACGTATTAGTGAAAAGATGAAAAGTTTCTTGTGGATTCTGTATGGATTCATTTTATATTGGAATTTCGAAGTGATATTTTCATTCTGTATAATACAATGGTTCTCATGCTGCTCAACATTTTAACAAAGGCAGCTGGTTGATGCATTGGTCTGGTCATAAAATATTAACTTCTTTCGTCAGTCATTTTTCCATCAAGCACAAACTGTAACCAAAATTAAGAACTACAGGAAAATAGTACAAATCGAGACCTCGGTCTTAAATAAAACACTCAGACAACGAAAAATAATGAAAAAATAACTGGAATCTGACCATGCAAAGACAAGTCGATTATTCACACTATGGTAAAAAATCATTCATTCTCCTTCTCTTTTTCTGCGTCCAATATGTAAATGGTAAGTACTGTAAGCCAAAGAAAAACTCTTCAAAATAAAACCTTTATCTTTTTTCTAACTTAAAAAATTCAACGCTTTACGTTTCAGTGTCGTCATTTATCTTATCGAAATTTTCTTTTGTTGAGAATTGTTCACACAATCTATAGATCGAGTCGAATCGCCGAAACCCTTGGTACCCTCTAGCGATAAGGAGACCAATTAAAAACGTAACCTGCCTTAAAGACCGACAAAATAATAAACATAAGAAAACTTCTCTTTTATTTTCTGGGCCCGGTTTTACGAAGCGGTTTTACGGTTTTACGGTTTTACGGTTTTTATTTTAGAGCTACCCGAAGGATAAATTTTATCCAGTGGATAAATTTATTGGAAAACAGCATCGATTTATCCACTGGATAAGTCTAGGATTTTCGGTCGGATAGCGCTATCCACCCTTCGTGCAACATACAACTGCATAAATCGACCAACAAATGCATGACTCAAATTTTTACTTTTGTAAATCGCAATTGAATATAAACCGAAATTAGTTTTATTATTGATACTGGCAGTACTTTTTTAGTAAAAGATTTTTTTTTTTTGAGTCATGTTAGGAGGATCGACTGGCTTATGAAAAATACTCCAAGTCAGTTTCGCTAGTTATGAAGTTTTGAAATTACTTATCAGTAACCAAGTATGTTTTTTTATTTACTTTATTCATTTTTTTATGACATACATTTTAATATTAAATATGTGAAAGTGACACAGCGGGTCGTACAGGGAGCATTCTGTACACTCTGTTGTGTTGCTCTAGTTGTCGTATTGCATGTTCCTCGCCATACCAGCAGCTTCGTATAACAAAGGAATCTTCGTAAGGCACAAATTTGTCAAATTTGTTCGCCGTTTATTCCACGAAAATCAGTGAACGGCGCTTTCAAAAGCATCCACTTTTTAGGGCATTTTCAAACGTATGCATTTACTTCATCGTTTACGTGTGGATAGCAAAGACTAAGCGCATCAAAAAGTGTGCGTTTACGAATGAAAACGTATATATGTGGACGGGGTTTAATTACACTCTATTTTTTCGAAGCATCTGACGGCTGCAGAGACCTGGTTTTTCTAGATTGTATCAAAAACCAGACCTTGGTCAACCACACCATTCATATGAGAATACGCCGTTTGCATGATGGCGTCATATTACTACAAAAAATGCTTCGCAAATTTAATTAAATTTAAAACGTATTAGTGAAAAGATGAAAAGTTTCTTGTGGATTCTGTATGGATTCATTTTATATTGGAATTTCGAAGTGATATTTTCATTCTGTATAATACAATGGTTCTCATGCTGCTCAACATTTTAACAAAGGCAGCTGGTTGATGCATTGGTCTGGTCATAAAATATTAACTTCTTTCGTCAGTCATTTTTCCATCAAGCACAAACTGTAACCAAAATTAAGAACTACAGGAAAATAGTACAAATCGAGACCTCGGTCTTAAATAAAACACTCAGACAACGAAAAATAATGAAAAAATAACTGGAATCTGACCATGCAAAGACAAGTCGATTATTCACACTATGGTAAAAAATCATTCATTCTCCTTCTCTTTTTCTGCGTCCAATATGTAAATGGTAAGTACTGTAAGCCAAAGAAAAACTCTTCAAAATAAAACCTTTATCTTTTTTCTAACTTAAAAAATTCAACGCTTTACGTTTCAGTGTCGTCATTTATCTTATCGAAATTTTCTTTTGTTGAGAATTGTTCACACAATCTATAGATCGAGTCGAATCGCCGAAACCCTTGGTACCCTCTAGCGATAAGGAGACCAATTAAAAACGTAACCTGCCTTAAAGACCGACAAAATAATAAACATAAGAAAACTTCTCTTTTATTTTCTGGGCCCGGTTTTACGAAGCGGTTTTACGGTTTTACGGTTTTACGGTTTTTATTTTAGAGCTACCCGAAGGATAAATTTTATCCAGTGGATAAATTTATTGGAAAACAGCATCGATTTATCCACTGGATAAGTCTAGGATTTTCGGTCGGATAGCGCTATCCACCCTTCGTGCAACATACAACTGCATAAATCGACCAACAAATGCATGACTCAAATTTTTACTTTTGTAAATCGCAATTGAATATAAACCGAAATTAGTTTTATTATTGATACTGGCAGTATTTTTTTAGTAAAAGATTTTTTTTTTTTTGAGTCATGTTAGGAGGATCGACTGGCTTATGAAAAATACTCCAAGTCAGTTTCGCTAGTTATGAAGTTTTGAAATTACTTATCAGTAACCAAGTATGTTTTTTTTATTTACTTTATTCATTTTTTTATGACATACATTTTAATATTAAATATGTGAAAGTGACACAGCGGGTCGTACAGGGAGCATTCTGTACACTCTGTTGTGTTGCTCTAGTTGTCGTATTGCATGTTCCTCGCCATACCAGCAGCTTCGTATAACAAAGGAATCTTCGTAAGGCACAAATTTGTCAAATTTGTTCGCCGTTTATTCCACGAAAATCAGTGAACGGCGCTTTCAAAAGCATCCACTTTTTAGGGCATTTTCAAACGTATGCATTTACTTCATCGTTTACGTGTGGATAGCAAAGACTAAGCGCATCAAAAAGTGTGCGTTTACGAATGAAAACGTATATATGTGGACGGGGTTTAATTACACTCTATTTTTTCGAAGCATCTGACGGCTGCAGAGACCTGGTTTTTCTAGATTGTATCAAAAACCAGACCTTGGTCAACCACACCATTCATATGAGAATACGCCGTTTGCATGATGGCGTCATATTACTACAAAAAATGCTTCGCAAATTTAATTAAATTTAAAACGTATTAGTGAAAAGATGAAAAGTTTCTTGTGGATTCTGTATGGATTCATTTTATATTGGAATTTCGAAGTGATATTTTCATTCTGTATAATACAATGGTTCTCATGCTGCTCAACATTTTAACAAAGGCAGCTGGTTGATGCATTGGTCTGGTCATAAAATATTAACTTCTTTCGTCAGTCATTTTTCCATCAAGCACAAACTGTAACCAAAATTAAGAACTACAGGAAAATAGTACAAATCGAGACCTCGGTCTTAAATAAAACACTCAGACAACGAAAAATAATGAAAAAATAACTGGAATCTGACCATGCAAAGACAAGTCGATTATTCACACTATGGTAAAAAATCATTCATTCTCCTTCTCTTTTTCTGCGTCCAATATGTAAATGGTAAGTACTGTAAGCCAAAGAAAAACTCTTCAAAATAAAACCTTTATCTTTTTTCTAACTTAAAAATTCAACGCTTTACGTTTCAGTGTCGTCATTTATCTTATCGAAATTTTCTTTTGTTGAGAATTGTTCACACAATCTATAGATCGAGTCGAATCGCCGAAACCCTTGGTACCCTCTAGCGATAAGGAGACCAATTAAAAACGTAACCTGCCTTAAAGACCGACAAAATAATAAACATAAGAAAACTTCTCTTTTATTTTCTGGGCCCGGTTTTACGAAGCGGTTTTACGGTTTTACGGTTTTACGGTTTTTATTTTAGAGCTACCCGAAGGATAAATTTTATCCAGTGGATAAATTTATTGGAAAACAGCATCGATTTATCCACTGGATAAGTCTAGGATTTTCGGTCGGATAGCGCTATCCACCCTTCGTGCAACATACAACTGCATAAATCGACCAACAAATGCATGACTCAAATTTTTACTTTTGTAAATCGCAATTGAATATAAACCGAAATTAGTTTTATTATTGATACTGGCAGTATTTTTTTAGTAAAAGATTTTTTTTTTTTTGAGTCATGTTAGGAGGATCGACTGGCTTATGAAAAATACTCCAAGTCAGTTTCGCTAGTTATGAAGTTTTGAAATTACTTATCAGTAACCAAGTATGTTTTTTTATTTACTTTATTCATTTTTTTATGACATACATTTTAATATTAAATATGTGAAAGTGACACAGCGGGTCGTACAGGGAGCATTCTGTACACTCTGTTGTGTTGCTCTAGTTGTCGTATTGCATGTTCCTCGCCATACCAGCAGCTTCGTATAACAAAGGAATCTTCGTAAGGCACAAATTTGTCAAATTTGTTCGCCGTTTATTCCACGAAAATCAGTGAACGGCGCTTTCAAAAGCATCCACTTTTTAGGGCATTTTCAAACGTATGCATTTACTTCATCGTTTACGTGTGGATAGCAAAGACTAAGCGCATCAAAAAGTGTGCGTTTACGAATGAAAACGTATATATGTGGACGGGGTTTAATTACACTCTATTTTTTCGAAGCATCTGACGGCTGCAGAGACCTGGTTTTTCTAGATTGTATCAAAAACCAGACCTTGGTCAACCACACCATTCACACATCCAACGTGCTTCCACCAGGCCTGGAAAATTGTCAACACGAGTGCTTTATGAATGACGCATGCGTATCGTATAACTTGGGTCCCACACGAGGAATGAGTAGGACGTGTGAGCTGAGTGATACAGATCACGTGGGATTTCCTAATCACGTGGTAGTAAAAGAAGGTGCCGAATACTGTCCTATTAGGGTAAGTAGGGATAAACCAGCAGTTGAACTTTAAATCGCTTTTCGTTCGAGTGAGAAACATACGGTACTGACTTACAGCGCGTACACACGCTACCAATTGTCGTAACATCGAAATGGCTTCCCATTAGAATGGCCTCATTACTGTTACAAAACGTACACGGTACGACAAGCCGTAACATTGAAACAGCTTCACATATATGAGCATGGTTATCGTAAGAAGAAAACAATACGCTGCTAACTTACAGCACATACACGGTAAAACAAGCCGTAGCATTTCAATGGCTTCCCATTGTCTTCCAGTAATCCATCCAATCCCAGCGCGTGGGTACGGTTGCGGTAAGACACGACACGGCTGCAGCAATGCAATGAAAGTCGTACACGTTTACCATGCCACTCATACCGGCAAAAAACCGTTCTAACAAAAAGCGACAGTACGGATGTGAATTTATTTTCCTTTCGCTCTTCATTACGTCTATTGATTTAATTTGAACCAAGTGTTTCGTTGTTTTAACTTCAGAGCCCGTGTTCTTCAAAGTCTTGTGCAGCCGACCTGATATGCAAACCCGACTTCTCCTGGGATACTTTTCACTGTTCTTGCTACATATCCAAACCTCTTGGAATGGAAGATGGACGGATACCAGACTCAGCTATAACAGCAAGCAGTGTGTGGTCGATTGGCCACGAGGCTTTTCAGGGGAGACTTAATTACGTCGCGCCATCAAATCTATCTTATTATTCTTCCTCTTGCTGGAGTGCTAAGATCAATCAGGTGGGCGAGTACTTGCAGGTGGATCTTAGTGAGGCGTTTATCATCACCATGGTAGCGACACAAGGAAGGGAATTTGGTGGTTATGATCCGCAATACGTTAAGAGTTATGTTTTGGAATTTAGCCAAAACGCGACATCCTGGATTGAATATAAAGAGGACGGACGCATAAAGGTAGTTTCAATTTAAATAACGAAATTATAAATTTCTAATATATTTTCATTGAAGAGCATCATAATGAGGACTTCGGAGACACAGGCTAATGTTTAAACCCAGTTTGATGTCTGATCGTAGTCAAATGTGGAATTTAATTTTTGAGGCAAGAAAAAACACGGATAGAAACCCTCTGAGAAAAACAAAAAAAGCAACTACATAATAATAATTAGGAATGAAATCCGTGATTAACTCCTCATGAGTCAATAACGACTACAGAAAACAACTGTGTTTTTTTTCTTTCAGCATTTTCAAGGCAATTCAGATAGGACGACGGTTGTTACCCACAAACTCGCCGTTTTCTTTGAAGCGCGTTTCGTAAGGATCGTAGTTCAAACGTGGCATGAGCACATCTCACTAAGGATGGAGCTCTATGGCTGTAAGAGACCGGCCTATATTTATTAAGGCCACTTAGTCAAAATGTAATTCAACGTGTAAAATGTAAGTCAACGTGTGATAGTCAAATAGATACTAGAGAAAACAATGGAATTCTGGTCTACGTTATTTGCACAAGTCCAACTATATCACTTTCATTACAAAATGTAAAGTTAATTTATGCCCAGAAAGTATAAATGATGTGTAGAGTGCACACCATAGAGTGATCGAAGGCACTTAGCTCATGAAATAGAAAATGTCAGTCGACATGTAATATTCAAATAGACACATAAGAAAGCAATGGAATTCTGGTTTACTCAAGTGTATTAGTCCTATATCTATTTCACAGGTTAAATGCCTTCACTCTGCATCCGTGAAACAATCACTAGCCGTGTAGTGCTTAAAAGTTTTTAGTTATAAGCTTGTTTTTGTAAAATATCTAAAAACTCACTCAGCCATGTGTAAGTGTGTGTTAGTGTGATTGAATGTGTGTAAGTGTGTGTTAGTGTGATTGAATGTGTGTTAATGTGATTGAATGTGTGTTATTGTGATTGAATGTGTGTAAGTGTGTGTAAGTGTTTGTGAAAATGTGTGTAAGTGTGTGTTAGTGTGTGTTAGTGTGTGTAAGTGTGTGTTAATGTGATTGAATGTGTGTTAATGTGATTGAATGTGTGTTAGTGTGATTTAATGTGTGTAAGTGTGTGTAAGTGTGTGTTAATGTGATTGAATGTGTGTTAGTGTGATTGAATGTGTGTGAGTGTGTGTAAGTGTGTGTTAGTGTGATTGAATGTGTGTAAGTGTGTGTTAGTGTGATTGAATGTGTGTAAGTGTGATTGAATGTGTGTAAGTGTGATTAAATGTGGGTAAGTAAGCCACACTCAGGCATGTCCATTTGCTTTTGTTTCCAATGATCTTCTCCAGTAATATCCACTATTCCATACAAATTAAAGACAAAATAGCTGCAATTACAAGGGCGGATCCAGCCAAAATGTTAGGGGGGGGGGGGGGGTGGAGGGGCTAATTGAGTTTCTTCCATCAACACAACGGAAAACAATATAAAAAAGCATCGTTTGTTTTCTGCTGAAGGGGGGGCTTCAGTGTCCCGCCCTTGAATTAGACAATGCATCTCTGGCTTTGTTTCGCAGATATATGGCAAGCACTAGATAACTGTCAACAACAGTTCAGCCTGTATATTAATGACCATTAATTGTAGATCTGTTATATACTAGCATAATTACCAAGAGAAGACAAAAATCAAAGTAATGTATTACAATTTCATGGGGTTATTTTCCAGCGCAATAAAATCAAAAAATAATCAAAATAGTGAAGTCCCTATTTGAGACCATTATTTTCTGCTTGCACCTAACAGAACATATGTTGGGTTTGTGACACCTTAATTTAAGCCTGACAACCATACAGCTCCCTGCTCTCATGGAAATGTGTTGATTATCACCATTAATGAAAATCACTATTATCACCACCACAATCATCATCACCATCATTATATTATCAGTATTATTATTTAACATCCTTACCATCAAAACATCTCAGTTATCATCACAACATCATTATCATCACATCTTCATCACCACCATCATCATCATCATCATCACAACATCATCACCATCTTTGACATTAACATCACAACATCATTATAATCATTATCATCACCATCATCATGTTTAATAAAACATCTTCATTATCACCATCATTACCAACATCACAACATCAACATGATCATCATCACCATCATTAACATTAACTTCACAACATCATTATAACCATTATGATCATACCATCATAATTTTTATTAACACATCTTCATTATCACCATCATCACAACATCACCATCATCATCACAACCATCATCATCACCATCGTCATCATCATCACCATCATCACAACATCATCATCATCATCATCACAACATCATCATCATTAACATTAACTTCACAACATCATTATAACCATTATTATCATCACCATCATCATTTTTATTAACACATCTTCATTATCACCATCATCACAACATCACCATCATCATCATCACCATCGTCATCATCATCACCATCATCACAACATCATCATCATCATCACAACATCATCATCATTAACATTAACATCACAACATCATTATAACCATTATTATCATCACCATCATATTTATTAAAACATCTTCATTATCACTATCATCATCAACATCATCACCACCATCACAACATCTTCATTATCACCATCATCATCAACATCACAACATCATTGTTATGACAACATTTTCATCATTATCACCATCAATATCAGCATCATCATCACAACAATAATGGACATATCACAACGTTATTGGATGTCTGCAGCCATCAGATGCTTTGGAAAAAAATGCGAGTGTGTGTGATAACGGAGAATTTTTTAATTTCTGATAAGATCGATTGTTTTTATTTTTTACAAACCCTCTCACATATTTTTCCCTTTTTTCGTCAAATGGAGAATTACGATAAAAAGTTCGTTAAAATACACATGCCCGTGAAAATGAAATAACTATGGAATACCGTTTTGTGTGTACTCATGTAATATATATATTTTTTCACTATAAAACTTTTTAGTGATAACGAAAAACGATTTTTAAAAGACATCTTAAATTTTAAAGGTTCAACTTATCAAGAATCTCATAAGGCTGTTGCAGGTGGAAATACTGAAGTTCAATTGCCTGACTTATTGATTTTGCTAAATCCCTAATATACTAAGTAATAACTGCATGATTCGGGTGGTCTTAATTCTGGTGATTAGGTGAGTGATTAGATGGTCTTCAATTATGCATGCCTTACAGTTTTAGGAGACTGCAAATTATCCATCGACTTCATTCACGAAAACTTTCCAAAATTTTAAAAGTTTTTTCTCAAAAAAAATTAAAACGTTAACCGATATTTTAACAGTGTTAGTCTAATGTGATTGAGATTTATTTTTTTGTAAACCGAATGTTCTGGAAATTTACTCAGTTAATTTTGTTTTTAAAATAAATTGTTTTTTTTTTCTTTCTTTTTTTCTTTTTTCTTCTTCTTCTTCTTCTTTTTTTTTTTGATTGTAGAACTTGAAAGAGAGAGAGAAAGTGAAATTTACCCTAACCCTGAAACAACCTCTGGGCTGATCTAAGTCAGGGCATGGCTAACTCGCAGATCAAACCCTGAAACAACCTCTGGGCTGATCTAAGTCAGGGCATGGCTAACTCACAGATCAAACCCTGAAACAACCTCTAGGCTGGTCTACTAGTAAGTCAGGGCATGGTTCACTCACAGATAGAACCCTTCAAAAACCTCTGGGCTGATCTAAGTCAGGGCACGACAATTCTTTTGTTAAGTTAATTTAGTGGAAGCCTAATAAATAATCGTTTTTCTATAAGTCAAGTTAAGTCAAGTCGAATTCCAAATTTCCGCCGGCTGTGTTTCTTGATTACAGACTCATTCACTCTGGGTTAACCTCGATTTTGTGCAGAATATTCACGTGTTCCAGTCAAGGTCCGTCGAGTTTCAAAATGTTTGTATTGTTGAAGTTGTGCATTCCTTACTTTACCGTTGGTATTTGTGAATACTTAAACACTGATACGAAGCTAACCCTGTGTAAATGAGTCTGTAATCAAGGAACACAGCGGTAATTTGGAATTCCAAACTGGTCTATTCGGAATTTATAAGTACGCGCGAGGGATGTTTTGAAAGTTTTAGAAATTGGACGAGCCTTTAGGCAAATTCAATTTGAGCGCAAACCTTAAACAAAGAAATGATACTCTAGGGAATGTTATGTGGTCTGAAATGGGACAACATTACGTCAGAGCCTATCAAGTCTATTGGGACTCTACAAAGTACAATTTGGGATTTAATTGTACTCCTCTTGTCCAATCAGAATCGAGTAATCGAGTGTATCATAAATAAACTATTAGTATATAACCAATCAGAATTCAATATATTTTTTGTAATTTATGGTAGAAGCAGAGCAGAGAATACGCCGTTTGCATGATGACGTCATATTACTACCAAAATGCTTCGCAAATTTAATTAAATTTAAAACGTATTAGTGAAAAGATGAAAAGTTTCTTAAAAAATAATTAAAATGTTGATTCATTAGCACTTTTCAAAAAATTTTTTTTTAGAAAACTGACAGGTTTTATCAGTTTTACTGGAGAAGGAAAAACCGAAACTCGATATTTACAAACGCTTTCTCGGGTCTCCGATACAACTTCTTTATTAAAAAGGGACTTAGATCAGTTCAGAGGCCGTTGTTTCAGGGTATCAATAAAATTTCAAGGTTTAAAAAAATGGAAAGATGAAGTCAATAAAAGTGAACTTGAAAACTGTGTGGATTCATTTTATATTGGAATTTCGAAGTGATATTTTCATTCTGTATAATACAATGGTTCTCATGCTGCTCAACATTTTAATGAAGGAGCTGGTTGATGCATTGGTCTGGTCATAAAATATTAACTTATTTCGTCAGTCATTTTTCCATCAAGCACAAACTGTAACCAAAATTAAGAACTAAAGGAAAATAGTACGAATCGAGACCTCGGTCTAAAATAAAACACTCAGACAACGAAAAATAATGAAAAAATAACTGGAATCTGACCATGCAAAGACAAGTCGATTATTCACACTATGGTAAAAAAATCATTCATTCTCCTTCTCTTTTTCTGCGTCCAATATGTAAATGGTAAGT
The DNA here is from genome assembly GCA_011057435.1 of Actinia equina. Classification (NCBI taxonomy): domain Eukaryota; kingdom Metazoa; phylum Cnidaria; class Anthozoa; order Actiniaria; family Actiniidae; genus Actinia; species Actinia equina. Next base: position 141,027 of record WHPX01000974.1, read on the forward strand.
GCTTTAAGCCAAAGAAAAACTCTTCAAAATAAAACCTTTATCTTTTTTCTAAGTTAAAAAATTCAACGCTTTACGTTGCAGTGTCGTCATTTATCTTATCGAAATTTTCTTTTGTTGAGAATTGTTCACACAATCTACAGATCGAGTCGAATCGCCCCTTGGTACCCTCTAACGATAAGGAGACCAATTAAAAACGTAACCTGCCTTAAAGACCGACAAAATAATAAACATAAGAAAACTTCTCTTTTATTTTCTGGGCCCGGTTTTACGAAGCGGTTTTACGGTTTTACGGTTTTTATTTTAGAGCTACCCGAAGGATAAATTTTATTCAGTGGATAAATTTATTGGAAAACAGCATCGATTTATCCACTGGATAAGTCTAGGATTTTCGGTCGGATAGCGCTATCCACCCTTCGTGGAACATACAACTGCATAAATCGACCAACAAATGCATGACTCAAATTTTTACTTTTGTAAATCGCAATTGAATATAAACCGAAAATAGTTTTATTATTGATACTGGCAGTATTTTTTTAGTAACAGGATTCTTTTTTTTGAGTCATGTTAGGAGGATCGACTGGCTTATGAAAAACACTCCAAGTCAGTTTCGCTAGTTATAAAGTTTTGAAAATTATTCATTACTTTATAACATACATTTTAATATTAAATATGTAAAAGTGACACAGCGGGTCGTACAGGGAGCATTCTGTACACACTGTTGTGTTGCTCTAGTTGTCGTATTGCATGTTCCTCACCATACCAGCAGCTTCGTATAACAAAGGAATCTTCGTAAGGCACAAATTTGTCTATTGTTCGCCGTTTATTCCACGAAAATCAGTGAACGGCGCTTTCAAAAGCATCCACTTTTTAGGGCATTTTCAAACGTATGCATTTACTTCATCGTTTACGTGTGGATAGCAAAGACTAAGCGCATCAAAAGGTGTGCGTTTACGAATGAAAACGTATATATGTGGACGGGATTTAATTACACTCTATTTTTTCGAAGCATCTGACGGCTGCAGAGACCTGGTTTTTCTAGATTGTATCAAAAACCAGACCTTGGTCAACCACACCATTCACACATCCAACGTGCTTCCCCCAGGCCTGGAACAATGTCAACACGAGTGCTTTATGAATGACGCATGCGTATCGTATAACTTGGGTCCCTCACGAGGAATGAGTAGGACGTGTGAGCTGGGTGATACAGATCACGTGGGATTTCCTAATCACGTGGTAGTAAAGGAAGGTGCCAAATACTGTTCTATTAGGGTAAGTACGATGAATCAGTTTACGAAAGAAGCTGAACTTTGAATCTCTTTTCGTACGAGTGCCATTAAAATGGCCTCATACACCCTTCTCATATGACTGATGAACGCACGGAAACGAGGTCACCCAGTCATCTTGCAGGGTTGAGCCAAGCTGCTCATTCAAAATTAAGGCTGTTAGCGCTAATTCAGACCAACTCGTGTACTTTTATTGTAAAATAATGACTGGGTGACCTCGTTTTCGTGCACTTGTCACCCATCATGAGAAGGGTGTATATGAGAGGAAATTATACACGGGTACTTACAGTTACAACTACACGGTACGACAAGCCGTAACATTCACATATAAGCATGGTTATCGTAAGAGAAGAAAACATAGGCTGCTGACTTACAGCACATACACGGTATAACAAGCCGTAGCATTTCAATGGCTTCCCATTGTCTTCCAGTAATCCATCCAATCACAGCGCGTGGGTACGGTTACGGTAAGACACGACACGGCTACAGCAATGCAATGAAAGTCGTACACGTTTACCATGCCATTCATACCGGCAAAAAACCGTTCTAATGAAAAGCGACAATACGGATGTGAATTTATTTTCCTTTCGTTCTTCATTACGTCTATTGATTTAATTTGAACCAAGTGTTTCGTGTTTTAACTTTAGAGTCCGTGTTCTTCAAAGTCTTGTCCAGCCGGCCTGACATGCAAACCAGACTTCTCATGGGATACTTTTCACTGTTCTTGCTACATATCCAAACCTCTTGGAATGGAAGATGGACGGATACCAGACTCAGCTATAACAGCAAGTAGTTCCTGGGATGTACTAGGTCATGGTCCACATCAAGGCAGATTAAACTATATACAGCCGCCAGAAATCACAACCTTCAGTTCATCGTGTTGGAGCTCTAGGCTTTTAAAGGCAGGCGAGTATTTGCAAGTTTTTTTGGACGGGGAGTTTAATGTCGATGGAGTAGCAACGCAAGGAAGGCCACCTGAAGCATTAACCTTGCAATGGGTTAAGAGCTATATCATAAGATATAGCATGAATGGAATGGACTGGATGGAGTACAAGGAGAATGGAACCAGTGCACCTAAGGTAAAATAGTATTTATTAAGAAACGCTTGCTTGCTTGTTTGCTTGTTTGCACCATAGCCTAACTACTTACATCACTTTTATTCCGTTTCTCCCCCAGATTTTTGAAGCTAATTCAGATGGGACCACAATTGTGAAACACAAACTCACTCCTTTTAAAGCAAAGTTTGTGAGGATTGTAGTTCAAACTTGGTATCGTCATATTTCATTGAGAATGGAATTGTATGGCTGCAAATTTCAGTAAAATATAAGTAACGCAAGTTTCTTGATTTGTCGATTTAGATTGTTCCATTTATTATATTTTAATATTCTACAAGTTTTTAATTCTGCAATTCGTATAATTATGATAAAAGTTACACCATTTCTTTAGGCCCCGTCCACACGTATCCGCAAATTTCTGTATATATCCGCAATTGTTTTTACGGATGCGAAAATATTCGCGTCCACACGCAGCGTATTCGAATCGTTTTCGAGTCGTTTTCACTGTCCACACATACCCGGAAAATTTCTTGATCCGCCCTGATGCACGCTAGTGCCTAGTCCCTTTTACGGATAGTATTTCTTATTGAGCATGCGCAAAATCGTGTTTATGTCGGCGTACTCAAAAATTTGCGGATATACGACCGTCCACACGTGTTCGGAGTGTGTTCGAAGATTCCACTCTGAAACGGTTAGTCTCTCGAAAAGAGAAGCTGTGTTTCTTTCCGTGACGACAGAGTCGAAGTATGGCGACCAATTTGAAGAACTATTTCTGTTGACGCTTTTACATAAACACGAATCGTCAGTCCAGAACAATAGTTATTCAATTTGTCGCTAGTATTTTGATTCGGAGTCTATTTATGCAAATATATATATATATATAATTCTCGTTCACATCGAACTTAGGGTTTAATATCGTGGTTTTACTTCATGTTTGACCCGGTTTCGCATGCGAGTGTACAGTTTGCATGTTGGTTGTCTCCTGTGATTTGAGAGTTTTTCTTTTCTACGCGGTGTTTTCTGGTTTTCCTCCATACATTCAAAAATCTACTTCTAAATTCCAACAGACCGCAGTCAGTGTTGAGTACGCATTCAACTTGACGGGCCACAAAACGGACATCCCATAAAACTGAAAAACGCAAATTCAGTAAAATTGAGAATTCGAAGCCGGTTTTATGTTTAAAGAGGAGAATAATTGATTTGATGAATTGTTATCGAAAAAATATTCATAGCAATGGATGTTTATACTTATCATAAAGCTCGTGTTCTGTGGTATCATGGCCCGTTAAGTTCTTTGAATTTGGATGCGCACGCATTGTTGAGAAAGCGGACTATAGCTCTTATTACAGTAGAGCCCGCAATGTTATATTCTTTTGTTTCAGAATCATACAAGTGATGAGGCTATCAGGTCGATACAATGCTTGTTGCATGCTTCCATGGGGCTATTCATAGTCACTTTGAATATGTAAATTATGTCCCAGAGGAATTGTTAATATGTATTCTCACGGACTGTATACTAATACAAAAGGGAAAAAAATTAATTAAATTTGATAAAATTAATCACTCTCATTAAACCATAGACAAAGAAGTGTACAGTTTTTGACCTATCCATCCGCCCACGAGCAAGCCGGGTTGATCCACATTCTGTCCCATTTATAAGCCTTTTCATAGTTTAAGAATCGATTCCACTGCGCATGCGATTTTATCCCGAATTTCTCACCTTCTTTTGTCTAAACCTTCTTTTGTTCTTAATTAAACAAAAGGTGAGAAATTCGGGATAAAATCGCATGCGCAGTGGAATCGATTCTTTAACTATGAAAAGGCTTGTTGCTTTCCGGCCAGGATTTGTTCCAGGCCAGAGCTGCCTTTGCATACCTTAATATTCACAATAGATGCGGCAGAGTATTACACTATTCGAAATGGCTTTAAAGACGTAAATAAGAGCCTCTGGCTCGGGCGGAAGATGTTTTTATTTTCTCATGTTTTTTCGTTACTTGCGTGCTTTTCATAACTGCAGACAGCACGAGCACGTCGTCTATTTAACAAGTGAATCGCTCATACATTTCCATTGTCTGACCTCTTATCGATCATTATAGCAGCCATGTTTGTTTTTAACAATTGAATATATAATAACGCAATGTGCTGGTATCATTTTAAGGTATTTCAATAATGTAGATAGAATCTATGAAAATGATTGAGGGTGATAATTGTGACGTCATACCCGCCATGCTGGATGTTAGATTTGGTCTCCTTCGCTATGTCATCCAACATGGTGGTCAAGCCTTGTTTCTTGTGTATTTTTCTTACGTCACTGGTTCAAAACCCGTTTAGTGCTGGTCTAAGGTTAATCTGTAGGTATTATTTAGAGCTGAACTAGGATATCGATTAGCACTAATAAGCCTTTTAAATATCAGGCCTTAGAAAGGAAGCGCGCAAAAAAATCTAAAATGACCCAAGTAGGTCTTGAAACTAAACTGAAATGTTCAAAGCAAATCAATAGGCCATTTGCATTATGGCGTCATTTACTACCACTACCAGACTCCATTGCACACTGTCTTTTGTTCTGTTAATTAGCACCAATTGTCTCACTATTCCCATGAGGAACTACAAAATTTGAATAAGAAAGAAAATTCACGAAGCATTTTGGTAGTGGTAGTAAAATGACGCTATAATGCAAATGGCCTATTCTAAGTCTAATCCTGAATTACTTTAAACGCTATAATCGATTCTTGGTGCCTTGGTGATCAACTCTGGATGAGCACTAGCTATCAAGTTCATTTGAAGGTATCGACAAGTTTCTTCTAACGGGACTCAGGAATTGACTCTTTGGAGGCTGTAACTATAATAGTTTCTTCTAGAACTGGGGAAAGAACTGGGTATATTGTCTTCGGTGACTGGGGATAGTTTCTTTGGGGACTGGGCATAGATTTTCGGGGACTGGGCATAATTTCTGCGACGAATGGGGTTATCGGGGACTGAGGAGAGTAGTTCTTCAAGACTGAGAACAGCTTCATCACGAAATGTTATCTGGGATCATCAACGTTGTTTTCTAAAAACAGAACTCAATCCAGTCCCAAAGTTGCTGTATCTTGGTCTTTGACTAAGTGGCCTTAATAAATATAGGCTGGTCTCTTACAGCCATAGAGCTCCATCCTTAGTGAGATGTGCTTATGCCACGTTTGAACTACGATCCTTACGAAACGCGCTTCAAAGAAAACGGCGAGTTTGTGGGTAACAACCGTCGTCCTATCTGAATTGCCTTGAAAATGCTGAAAGAAAAAAAAAACATACAGTTGTTTTCTGTAGTCGTTATTGACTCCTGAGGGGTTAATCACGGATTTCATTCCTGAACTTGTCATCCTCTTTGAGTAGAAATATTCTTATTTTATTGTTATGCGCATTTGATCATATACACATGCTAATTTGCGCGTTATAAGTAGTAAATTATTATTATTATTATTATTATTATTAATATTATTATTCAGTACTAAAACGTATAGATGCAAAACATCTATGACCTGTATAGGGCGCACAGCGTAACCTATACAGTCTAAAAGGAAACTAACTACAATAAATTTAAATAGATGCCAGTATAAACTCACACATACATATATATTTTTACAACAACTCACGTAAATAACACATTCTGATTGGCTGAGAGCTATGATCAATAAGAGGACAGACACATGGATGACGTAATGTTTTTGAAACCAAGACTCGCCGGTAGGATTTTATCGTAAGGACTGTGATTTTGCGAATTTACTTTGCTAATAAAAGTCGACAATGAAACCAAAAGAGAAACCAAACTTTGAATTTAATCTTGCTGATAGTCTTGCCGACGAATATTTAGTTCTGGAGGCAGAAAAGATAGAGGAAGACGTGAAAAATTCATCTCGCTTTGCAACTGAGTGCGAAGAAAAAGACTTGAATGAGCTTGTGTCAAGTGCCATTCCAGAGTCGATCTTCAATGGCTGCTCCATCCAGAACTTGAATGTCTATGTTGTCGAGCGAAATTGACATTGCTTTTCTTAGCTGAACTTATTACTAAGCTTTGTTTTTTAGAACCTTTGAGTTCGTTTTCTGACTCAAACTCTTTTCGACTTAGCTAAAAAAAGCCATTTATAAGTAAATGTCAAAAGTTTTGACCAATAGCAAGCATTCTTTTACAGTGGATGTCAAAGAACTGTCAAAATTAGCCAATCACAGTGTAGGAAGTTTGTTGTGAAATGTTGACGTGTTTTATGAAAAAAAATTTTGTAAGTTATAAAATAACCTTTGAAGTTTTCAAAAGTAAATAACCGAAAAACCTTCGTCTTACTTTCTGTACTCTGTCCTCTAATGGTTATGAAAACTACCATCTTAGCGAAAATATTCAAAAGCTCACAATAATCGGAGCTGTTTGGTCTATCGCCTTGCTTTCCTTGAATGACAAATTTTCGAAAAACTTTTCGCTCATTTTATTTTGTAAACATTTCGCAGTTTGTTGTAAAAAACAGATCGCACATAGATTTCCATCATTGTCTGTCCTCTTATTGATCATAGATGACGTCTTAAAATGTTCAAAACTTTACAGTGAAACTACTCGCTGCGCTCGTGGTTTCACTTTAGTTTTGAACATTTTAAGACGTCATCTATGATCAATAAGAGGACAGACAATGGAAATCTATGTGCGATTTGTTAAATATATATATATACAATCAGCTACAATATATTTAAATAGATGTCCCTATAAACTCACACATACATATATATATATATACATATACAATCAGCTACAATATATTTAAATAGATGTCCCTATAAACTCACACATACATATATATATATATATATATACAATCAGCTACAATATATTTAAATAGATGCCCCTATAAACTCACACATACATAGTATATATATATACATACAATCAGCTACAATATATTTAAATAGATGCCCCTATAAACTCACACATACATAGTATATATATATATATACAATCAGCTACAATATATTTAAATAGATGCCCCTATAAACTCACACATACATATATATATATATATACAATCAGCTACAATATATTTAAATAGATGCCCCTATAAACTCACACATATATATATATATATATATATACAATCAGCTACAATATATTTAAATAGATGTCCCTATAAACTCACACATACATAGTATATATATATATATATACAATCAGCTACAATAAATTTAAATAGATGCCCCTATAAACTCACACATACATATATATATATATATATATATACAATCAGCTACAATATATTTAAATAGATGCCCCTATAAACTCACACATACATAGTATATATATATATATATACAATCAGCTACAATATATTTAAATAGATGCCCCTAGTATAAACTCACACATACATATATATATATATATATATATACAATCAGCTACAATAAATTTCTAGCAACAAAAAAAACCCCTCTATATTCTATAAATCTGTAACAGTAACATAAGATTATTATAATTATTATTATTATCATCATCATTATTATTATTATTATTATTATTATCATCATTATTATTATTATTATTATTTTAATAATAATAATAATAATAATAATAATTATTATTATTATTAATATTATTATTATTATTATTATTATTATTATGTAGTTGCTTTTTTGTTTTTCTCAGAGGGTTTCTTTCCGTGTTTTTTTCCCGCCTCAAAAATTAAATTCCGAATTTGACTACGATCAGACATCAAAAGTTTAAACATTAGCCTGTGTCTCCGAAGTCCTCATCATGATGCTCTTCAATGAAAATATATTAGAAATTTATAATTTCGTTATTTAAATTGAAACTACCTTTATGCGTCCGTCCTCTTTATATTCAATCCAGGATTTCGCGTTTTGGCTAAATTTCAAAATATAACTCTTAACGTATTGCAGAATATTAGCACCAGATTCCCTTCCTTGTGTCGCTACCATGGTGATGATAAACGCCTCACTAAGATCCACCTGCAAGTACTCGCCCACCTGATTGATCTTAGTACTCCAGCAAGAGGAAGAATAATAAGATAGATTTGATGGCGCGACGTAATTAAGTCTCCCCTGAAAAGCCTCGTGGCCAATCGACCACACACTGCTTGCTGTTATAGCTGAGTCTGGTATCCGTCCATCTTCCATTCCAAGAGGTTTGGATATGTAGCAAGAACAGTGAAAAGTATCCCATGAGAAGTCTGGTTTGCATGTCAGGTCGGCTGGACAAGACTTTGAAGAACACGGGCTCTGAAGTTAAAACAACGAAACACTTGGTTCAAATTAAATCAATGGACGTAATGAAGAGCGAAAGGAAAATAAATTCACATCCGTACTGTCGCTTTTTATTAGAACGGTTTTTTGCCGGTATGAATGGCATGGTAAACGTGTACGACTTTCATTGCATTGCTGCAGCCGTGTCGTGTCTTACCGTAACCGTACCCACGCGCTGTGATTGGATGGATTACTGGAAGACAATGGGAAGCCATTGCAATGCTACGGCTTGTTTTACCGTGTATGTGCTGTAAGTCAGCAGCGTATGTTTTCTTCTTACGATAACCATGCTCATATATGTGAAGCTGTTTCAATGTTACGGCTTGTCGTACCGTGTACGTTTTGTAGCAGTAAGTACCGCGTATAATGGCTCTCGTATGAGGCCATTCTAATGGGAAGCCATTTCGATGTTACGACATTTGGTAGCGTGTGTACGCGCTGTAAGTCAGTACCGTATGTTTCTCACTCGAACGAAAAGCGATTTAAAGTTCAACTGCTGGTTTTTTAAGTAGTTTATCCCTACTCACCCTAATAGGACAGTATTCGGCACCTTCTTTTACTACCACGTGATTAGGAAATCCCACGTGATCTGTATCACTCAGCTCACATGTCCTACTCATTCCTCGTGTGGGACCCAAGCTGTACGACACGCATGCGTCATTCATAAAGCACTCGTGTTGACATTGTTCCAGGCCTGGGGAAAGTACGTTGGATGTGTGGACGGTGTGGTTGACTAATGTCTTGTCTTTGATACAATCTAGAAAAACCAGGTCTCTGCAGCCATCAGATGCTTTGAAAAAATAGAATGAAATGAGAACCCATTCACATATATACGTTTTCATTCGTATAAACGCATACTTTTTAATTCGCTCAGCCCTTCCTATCCACACGTAAACAGTGAAGACGCTCACCGTAAACGAATACGTTCAAAAATGCCCTTCAAAGTGGATACATTTTTGAAAACGCCGTTTACAGATTTCCGTGACGGCGTATTATAGATATAAATGGTGGGTGGAATAAACGGCGAACAATAGACACATTTGTGCTTTACAAATATTCCTTTTGTAATGTGAAGCTGCTGGTATGGTGAGGAACATGCGATACGACAATCAGAGCAACACAACAGTGTGTACAGAATTCTCCCTGTATACGACCCGTGCTGTGTTAGTTTTGCGTGTTTAATATTAAAATTATTAATATTTATGTCACGAGAAATTTAGATTAAAAAAAGAAATAAAATTTGGATAGCGGCTTTAGATCACTAAGTAACTTGATTATATAGATATCGATGAAATACCAGATTTTCTCTAGTGTCGAAAACTTGATATCTTTCACCAGTGGAAGATAACACAGGCGTAGCTCAGTTGGTTATTACGCGACTTTCAGAGCTAGATGTCCTCGGTTCGATCCTTAGGATCTCCACGTCTGTTTCGACTTCTCTCTAATCCGTGTAGCTTCAGCTTTAAATACTCTTAAAACTGAGCACTGATGGCGAGAAGGTGGTAAAGTGCGAACCGTCGGCTTCCACTGATAGCAGTTGACATGTCAACTGAAGGAACTACCGACGTTAAATGTAGGTGCTTTACCTTTCCTTAATCTTTCACACGTGAAGATATCGCGTGAAGATATCGCATATTAACATATTTTAATAACGAATTTTTGAACTTTTGTTTTATTTAAGTTTCATCGATATCTATATAATAAACAGAACATTACATGGCCGCTTGGGGATACGAATTTTATCTTCTCGTGTTCAATTTAGATATCACACTCGTTCGCTGCGATCACTCGTTTCTCCGCGCGCCCATGTAATATCCTGACATAATGACTGAAGCTGAAACCTTGATTGTACGTTTTTCACGAGTCAGTCCTCCAAACTTCGCAAATGATTAAAGTGCCTATGACCCCTAACTCAATTTTTTTTTCCGAATTGATTCTACATGAAGTGAATAGTCGAATGGTGAAATATTTGTATATATGATTTGAGTGATGCATTTTGAAGATATCAAGATTTAGTTTTCCAGTATGCTAATGAGTGTGATGTCATAGTAGGCAGTTGGGTTTCTTTGTCATCATTTTTAAATCAAAACACTGATTACTATGAGAAAACAAATTTGCAATAACCTTTCTATAAACCCTGAGTAAGATAAATATGTTTTATACAGGATATTGTACTACCCCAGTAAATGTTTCGCCGTATATTCAATCATGCCTACTATAACATCACATTTATTAACGTATTGGAAGTAAAAACCTTGATATCTCCAAGATTCATCACTCAAATCATATACAAATATTTCACCATTTGACTATTCACTTCATGTAGAATTAATGCTAAAAATATTGAGTTATAGGCACTTTAAAAGAACGAATTCCAAAACAAAATTAATTGTGCGAATTCCCAAGCCAAGTAATTTTTGACAACATTGACGATGACGAAAACTTATGTTTTATAAAACGAGCGTTTCAACTGAATTTAAAAGTTAAGAAAAGAGATCGGAGGTTTTATATTTTGATTCGTTTGAATGAATACATTCTTTGACATACAGTACTTACCATTTACATATTGTACGCAGAAAAAGAGAATAAGAAGAATGAATATTCTTTTACCATAGTTTGAATAATCGACTTGTCTTCGCAGCATGGTCAGTTACATTTTCGTTATTTTTCGTTGTCTGAGTGTTTTCTTTTAGACCAAGCTTTCGGCGGTAGTGACTAGAACTGTTTTCGAGGATTTATTGAATTTGTGACAGTTTCTGATTTTTAGAATGTCTAACGGAGGGAGCAAGTTAATTTTTCATAACTAATGCATTCTTTCAACCTGGTTTTGTTTTAAATGTTTTGTTTTAAAAACCATTGTATTTCACAAAATGAAATTCTATCATTTTTAGTACCTTAATTATGCGCGCATGGACTGAAATTTCTCGGAAACCGAACAAAATGAATACACAGATTGAACCCTGAAACAACCTTTGAGCTGATAAAAGTTTCACAGACCAAATTTGAACTTAGCTAATAAACTATTAGTAATTAATTTTGTTTGATTAAAAAGAAGATAATAATTAAAAAACAAAAAACAAAAAAACAAAAAAAAACCAAGAAGGGTAGGTCCTGGGGTGAGTCAAGTCTTCCAAAGGCTTCTGGGATTGGCACTCGATCAAAGATGGCGGAATTTTTTCCCATCGCTTTAAAATGGATAGAATTTTTAACCATGTACAATTTGCTGTATCTGAAACTTTTCAAAAAATTGATGATTGCAGCTGCGTGGTCCTACAAAGTTGGCTTCCTGTAGAAGAGATGAAAACTGCAGATAAAACACCCCAAGCATGAAGATGAACATTAAACGAGGTGAGATTTAGTGTTGTGTCTATTCAAAGCAGCCTTGCTAAAAGTTAAACGTATTTAGACATTATTTAGATTGTTTATAATTGAACTAATTTAGCTAGTGATGTAAGTATCTGGTTTATCAATAATATTATAGGATCCAGGCAGCTTAATCGCCATCTTTGTATGCAAATAAACTACCTTGGGTATTGATACAGTTCTTAATTAAATCTCGGAATATATCAATTGCTGGGTTTCAATCATCCGACTAATATCTGTTCCTTTATATGCTTTCAACCAAGATGAGTTATTTTGAAAACTTGTGATTCAGATGAGGCAGGCCCGTCGCTAGGGGTAGTTCAGTTGCGAACGACCCCACTCTTTCTCCAACTCTGTAGGAGTTCGCAAATGTTTATCGCTTTTTTAGTTTTTCAGGAAATGGGTTAACTTTAAGATTGGTAGAAAAACGAACCTTAAATTTCAAAGTCCTAGCGACGGGCCTGAGGTGAACATTCCGCACGAGACACGGGAAGTGACATCGAGTAATGTCAAGTCACTCCAGCTTTTCATGGATCTTTTAATTAAATATATCTTCGATCGTCATTCATTTTATTTTATTATTTACTCCGTGATATACATCACATCTTCAGTCGTTTCTTAAAGTTTTTACCGTTTTGCCATAATTTGTTTATTCAGAGTGCTAATGAAGTATTCTACAAGTATAAATGAGCCCTTTGATAAGCGTTCAAGTAATCATTAGTGCAGTTTTCTTATGACTATGAAAAGTTCACGGTACGAACACGGTCGTGACACAGCAAGGGATACATACCAGAAAAATCACATTGCACGAGAATTTACCCTCCATCCAATCAAATACCCTGAACACGGCATAAACACGGCGCTGACACGGTCACGCCAAGTTCACGCCATTTTTTGACCAATTATGTTACGCGTGAAAATATCAGCCAATTAAAATTCTAGAAAGTATCACGGTCACGGCACGTCACGCTTACGGCACTGAGCTTTTCACAGTCATACGAAAACTGCTCTATGTAGACCTATGCAAAATGTTATTCAAGGGTCTTGGACAAGGGTCTTAGGGCACATGCTATTACAGGGGCTAGCTACGGCAGGGGTACTGGGGCCCAAGTGAAGCCATCCCTTTTCAATTGGGTATAAAAAACCTATAACATTTATTAGCGAAAAGAGAAGGAGATTCTGGCAATGAAGCAAACGTATCTTCCTTTCCTCTCGATGAATTCATTCGTATCTGTCAAAAGAAATGATAATTTTTAGTTCAGAAAATGAAATTATGATTACAATGATACTAGACTTTCTTCGGTTGCGCGGTAAACTGGTAACGAGAAGGACGCGCCAGATTGGTTCTCGTGTCGATAAAAACGACGTCCCCTAGACGGTCCCGTGAATCAGCGCACGTCATACTTGTTACCAGTTTCCCGGGCAACCTCGGACAGTCTAATATGAAACAAGGCAGGCATGTAGTAGAGCAAAGAATAGAAAATATATCATATCGGAAATGAAATATCTTGTCATACGAAAATATTGCACTGTTTGAGGCAGCGCTACTCTTCCATATATTCGCATCCTCATTTATCTTATGCACTCACATTTTGGCAGGAGTCACTGTTACCGTCACTGTTACTGTTGTTGTCTTGGTTGGCATTACCAGTGTTGTAGTCACAGTCTTAGTGACAGTCTTTGTTGCGGTAACCGTTGTGGTAACCGATATTCCTGCTGCTGATGTTTCTTGAAGCGTTGGTGTCGAAGTTGCTGATGAGGTTGTTGCTTGCATTAGTTTTGTTGGTGTTGCCTGTACCTTGACTGATGCTCCTTTTGCTGTTGATGATGATGAAGATGTAGGTGCATATGGTGGTATTTCTTGTGTTGTTGTTGATGATGATGAAGATGTAGGTGCATATGGTGGTATTTCTTGTGTTGTTGTTGATGATGATGAAGATGTAGGTACATATGGTGGTATTTCTTGTGTTGATGATGATGATGATGATGTAGATGTAGGTGCATATGGTGGTATTTCTTGTGTTGTTGATGATGATGATGATGTAGATGTAGGTGCATATGGTGGTATTTCTTGTGTTGTTGATGATGATGTAGATGTAGGTGCATATGGTGGTATTTCTTGTGTTGTTGATGATGATGAAGATGTAGGTACATATGGTGTTATTTCTTGTGTTGATGATGATGATGAAGATGTAGGTGTATATGGTGGTATTTCTTGTGTTGTTGTTGTTGATGATGATGAAGATGTAGGTGCATATGGTGGTATTTCTTGTGTTGATGAAGATGATGAAGATGTAGGTGCATATGGTGGTATTTCTTGTGTTGTTGTTGATGATGATGAAGATGTAGGTGCATATGGTGGTATTTCTTGTGTTGATGATGATGATGAAGATGTAGGTGCATATGGTGGTATTTCTTGTGTTGTTGATGATGATGAAGATGTAGGTGCATATGGTGGTATTTCTTGTGTTGTTGATGATGATGATGATGATGAAGATGTAGGTGCATATGGTGGTATTTCTTGTGTTGATGAAGATGATGAAGATGTAGGTGCATATGGTGGTATTTCTTGTGTTGTTGTTGATGATGATGAAGATGTAGGTGCATATGGTGGTATTTCTTGTGTTGATGATGATGATGAAGATGTAGGTGCATATGGTGGTATTTCTTGTGTTGTTGATGATGATGAAGGTGTAGGTGCATATGGTGGTATTTCTTGTGTTGTTGTTGTTGATGATGATGAAGATGTAGGTGCATATGGTGGTATTTCTTGTGTTGTTGTTGTTGATGATGATGAAGATGTAGGTGCATATGGTGGTATTTCTTGTGTTGTTGATGATGATGATGATGTAGGTGTATATGGTGGTATTTCTTGTGTTGTTGATGATGATGATGAAGATGTAGGTGCATATGGTGGTATTTCTTGTGTTGTTGATGATGATGATGAAGATGTAGGTGCATATGGTGGTATTTCTTGTGTTGTTGTTGTTGATGATGATGAAGATGTAGGTGCATATGGTGGTATTTCTTGTGTTGTTGATGATGATGATGAAGATGTAGGTGCATATGGTGGTATTTCTTGTGTTGTTGTTGTTGTTGATGATGAAGATGTAGGTGCATATGGTGGTATTTCTTGTGTTGTTGTTGTTGATGATGATGAAGATGTAGGTGCATATGGTGGTATTTCTTGTGTTGTTGATGATGATGATGAAGATGTAGGTGCATATGGTGGTATTTCTTGTGTTGTTGTTGTTGTTGATGATGAAGATGTAGGTGCATATGGTGGTATTTCTTGTGTTGTTGTTGTTGATGATGATGAAGATGTAGGTGCATATGGTGGTATTTCTTGTGTTGTCGATGATGATGAAGATGTAGGTGCATATGGTGGTATTTCTTGTGTTGTTGTTGTTGATGATGATGAAGATGTAGGTGCATATGGTGGTATTTCTTGTGTTGTTGATGATGATGATGATGAAGATGTAGGTGCATATGGTGGTATTTCTTGTGTTGTTGATGATGATGAAGATGTAGGTGCATATGGTGGTATTTCTTGTGTTGTTGTTGTTGATGATGATGAAGATGTAGGTGCATATGGTGGTATTTCTTGTGTTGATGATGATGATGAAGATGTAGGTGCATATGGTGGTATTTCTTGTGTTGTTGTTGATGATGATGAAGATGTAGGTGCATATGGTGGTATTTCTTGTGTTGTTGTTGATGATGATGAAGATGTAGGTGCATATGGTGGTATTTCTTGTGTTGATGATGATGATGATGATGATGATGTAGGTGCATATGGTGGTATTTCTTGTGTTGTTGATGATGATGAAGATGTAGGTGCATATGGTGGTATTTCTTGTGTTGATGATGATGATGAAGATGTAAGTGTATATGGTGGTATTTCTTGTGTCGATGATGATGATGAAGATGTAGGTGCATATGGTGGTATTTCTTGTGTTGATGATGATGATGAAGATGTAGGTGCATATGGTAGTATTTCTTGTGTTGTTGTTGATGATGAAGATGTAGGTGCATATGGTGGTATTTCCTGTGTTGTTGTTGTTGTTGATGAAGAAGATGTAGGTGCATATGGTGGTATTTCTTGTGTTGTTGTTGTTGTTGATGAAGAAGATGTAGGTGCATATGGTGGTATTTCTTGTGTTGTATTTGTTGATGATGATGAAGATGTAGGTGCATATGGTGGTATTTCTTGTGTTGATGATGATGAAGATGTAGGTGCATATGGTGGTATTTCTTGTGTTGTTGTTGATGATGATGATGAAGATGTAGGTGCATATGGTGGTATTTCTTGTGTTGATGATGATGATGAAGATGTAAGTGTATATGGTGGTATTTCTTGTGTCGATGATGATGATGAAGATGTAGGTGCATATGGTGGTATTTCTTGTGTTGATGATGATGATGAAGATGTAGGTGCATATGGTGGTATTTCTTGTGTTGATGATGATGATGAAGATGTAGGTGCATATGGTGGTGTTTCATGCGTAGTTGTTGATGATGATGATGATGATGTTGATGTTACTGAACTACCATTCAGCTCGATCAAAACCACTTTCTGTTGACTATACCCTCTGAGGGAGTGATACACAAGGTAGTCGCTGAAACTTTGATACGCCCAACCTATATAGTACGACTTTCCAGCCTAACTCAGAAAGAAGATAACATTTTATCAAAATTATATATGCACCATGCATAAAGCTTCTTATTATCACCAAAATATGATTAAAGGGTGAGATTTCTAGGAATGCAACTCGGGGTGGGTACTCTTGTCCGTTTAGGATAGGGATGTGCCGCTGAGCCCTCTGAACACTGACCCTGTTCCAGAGTAAAATCGCTGAAATTCATCCCCTGTTTCAGAGCAAGATCGTTGAAAACCATACCCTTTTCCGGTATTGCTAAATAGATACCCTGTTCCAGAGAGGAGAGAGCATGATTTCACATACCCTGTTTCAGAGCGGGCATGATTTTATATACCCTGTTCCAGAGTAGAAATGCCGAAAACCATAACCTGTTTGGCCTCACATACCTGTATAGCGAATATAGGGGAGTTGCCAGTTGGGATTCTTAAAAATGCTTTTTTTCATTTCAGTTTATTATTCAGTATATGATTATTTCACTTCAGTTTATTAATTGTAGGAGGGCCATAATGGAAACTACTGGGTCACCAGTAATGTATGTCACCTTCGTTAAATAAGTCAATTTATTTATTTTTTTATTTAGTGCTACCGTACCCTTCGTAAAACAAACAATTAAGGTCAATTTCTACTGTTGTATATATATATTTATGGTAAAGTGACACTTCTTTGGCTAATACCTTACCTTTATTTGTAAATCCATATAATCTCCTGTAACGATTTTCCTCTTGAACTCAACAGTTGTTGTCCTATCGCTCTCTGTGGCACCAAGCAAGCTGTAGTCTTGTTTTGGGTCCTTTACTGGGACTGCCAGTTGGTAAGAGAAATAGTCCTGACACAAAACAGAAGTAAAATTGCAGCTATTATTTTTTCGGGAGGGAGGGGGTGGGGGGATCAGACCATAAGGAACATTAACCTTACCCCTATGTAACCATGTCCATCTTTTACTCCAGCAATTACGACATCCATCTCCTCCATGTTGTGATTCTTGTTCGACAATCCAAGGCCAACCCAACCATTAGCTCTCGCTTTTAATTTAAAGAATAACTCATTTGTGGTTGAGTCGAACTTCCAGAACATGCGAAAGTTGCCGTTACGAAATGAAATCTCTTTGTCATATACGATACTAGGAGAAAAAAGATATTTCAGTGCTTGAGCAAGACGTAGTGGCTCTCACATGGAATGCTACGAGGAGTATCTTTCTCCCATACTGGGTCTGTGAGCCAGCATATTCCCAGATCAGGAGCCCATTACTAGGAGTACCCATCTTCCATACTGGGTCTGTAAGCCAGCTTATTTCTCGATTGACACGGTTTTCTTTGTTATTCACAAGGCTTTATTCTTGTTATAACCCTCATTATAAATGCAAGGTCAATATATAGTTAGTTATTAACCCGGTTAATAACTATATATAGACCTCGCATTTATAATGAGCAACATTTGATTGAAAACCTTCTCAATTGATAAATTAAATGCGGCCATCGGGATGTATATGACATATTGCCTCCGTTCTCGGTAATTAACTCTTACATATTCCCAGATCAGGAGCCCATTACTAGGAGCATCCATCTCCCATACTGGGTCTGTGAGCCAACATATTACCAGCTCAGGAGCCCATTACTAGGAGCATCCATCTGCCATACTGTGTTTGTGAGCCAACATATTACCAGCTCAGGAGCCCATTACTAGGAGCATCCATCTCCCATACTGGGTCTGTGAGCCAACATATTACCAGCTCAGGAGCCCATTACTAGGAGCATCCATCTTTAATACTGGGTCTGTGAGCCAACATATTACCAGCTCAGGAGCCCATTACTAGGAGCATCCATCTCCCATACTGGGTCTGTGAGCCAACATATTACCAGCTCAGGAGCCCATTACTAGGAGCATCCATCTTCCATACTGGGTCTGTGAGCCAACATATTACCAGCTCAGGAGCCCATTACTAGGAGCATCCATCTCCCATACTGGGTCTGTGAGCCAACATATTCTCAGATCAGGAGTCCATTACTAGGAGCATCCATCTTCCATTATTGGTGAGTGTCGTATCTTGGTCTAAAGCAATATACAATGGTATTTTCTAGCTATTTTGTACTATGATAATCATTCAAGTACTAACCTTGGCGTTATGGGAGGAGTAGGTGGGGCAGCTGGCACGATCTCGTACATTTGTGAGCTATAACCACGTGATGTGTGATAAGAAAGATAATCATTTCTGTAGTGAGTGGCAAAGGCAAAGTACACTTTGTCACCAGCCTGGAAACAATATATTTTGTTAACAAAAAATAAAACATAATTTTCATACACATTATCAACAATTAAACTCTGTGGCCCTCATCCGATGATCAAATAGAAATGGCTCAAGCCCTTTCTGTTTCCTTGAGATGGGAAAAATTTGATATAGACCATGAGTATAGTTTCGAGTTTCAAATAACTGCCGGGTTCATTGATTACAGACTCATTTATACAGGATTAGCCTCGTATTAGTGTCTAAATATTCACAAATACCAACGGTAAAGTAAAGGATGCACAACTTCAACAATACAAACACTTTGGAATTCCACGGACCTTGACTGGATCACCAGGAATATTCTGCACAAAGGCAAACCCTGTGTAAATGAGTCTGTAATAGGACATTTGCATGATGGCGTCATTTGACTCCCACTACCATAATGCTTCACGAATGTTCTTTCTTATTCAAATTTGTATTCCCTCATGAGAATAGTAAGACAATTGGTGCTAATTAACTGAACAAAAAAAAGTGTGCAAGGGAGTCTGGTAGTAGAGATCAATGACGCCATCATGCAAATGTGCTATTATAAGAAAGACAGCGGTAATTTGGCACTCGAAAACGTTCTCTTTTATACTCACCTGTATCTGGATATCCTTATCATCGTTAGTGATCAGTTTTCTTTTACAGTGGATGGTCGTTATTCCACCAAATTGGCTGCCACTAATGAGAGTATAATCCTGCTGGGTGTCCTGTCGGGGAGCTTTGTAACCATTCACGTGCTTATCCTAAAACACCAGAAAAAGAGCCAAATGTACATGTTTTACCACTTTTCCCGCTCATTTCGGTTCGTTTGGTAGACGCTTGTACCATTTTTCGAAATTCAAAATTTCCCGCTCTTTTCTTGGCATCAGCGAATGAATTTCTAACCGGATAGTTTGGTTTAAATGGTAAGCACCCCTATTTTTATTGCTACGCGTGCGCTGATCGAGTGAAAAAGATATACTAAAACACCGTACGTGTAAAAATGTTTTAACTGTATCGACATATTCCTTCCTTCCTATTCATTTGCTTGCTTGATGTAATTCGCAGAGAAAAAGCGTAGCTCATACTAATGTCTCATTCGGACACTTTTGTTTTCAGCACATGTGAGGTACGATTCATTCGAATACGATCTAACGTCGTAAATGTTGAAATAGTCAAAGCAAGTCTTGACCTTCACTACCATACCTTAAGGTACACAGTCCTGGAGTACGACGTGACCCCAGCGAAGAACAGATCCAAGTCTTTCATCCCAAAGTTTGTTTTCGTCATGCCAACAGCTACATACCCGGTAGTTTTTGCTCGGACTTTAAACTCGATCTCTTGAGATTCAGAAAGATAGCCCCAGGTGAGGTTGAAATTGCCATTGTTGAACTGTAACTTGTTTGCCAGGGATGAAGGTGTTGGAGATGGGGTTGGAGAAGGTGTTGTGAGAACCATTAGTGGCACCAGGACATGCATTTGTGAACTGTAGCCACGCTTGGTGTGGTATTGAAGGTAATCGCGAGGGTGTGTGGCCCACGCAAAGTACGCTTTATCACCCGCCTGTACATTTGAAGATAATAAGATTAATAACTTATTCATCCATCCACCCATCTCTCCCTCCCTCCCTCCCTCCCTCCCTCTTTCCATCTCTCCTTCCCTCCCTCTCTCCCTCCCTCCCTTTCTCCCTCCCTCCCTCCCTCCATCTATCCATCCATACGGCGTCAGTCTCTCCCACCTACCCACCCATTCATTTATCTATCCATCCACCAACTAATCCACCATTTCATTCTCTCTTTATTCTTATCTTCAAAACTTCAACTCTGGGTGGCTGGCCACCCAATCCGAGATTCTCGATCCGCCCTCGTAATTAACGACATATTACGACACATCAAATTAAACTCCACCTCACCTTAATTTGGAAATCTTTGTCATCGTTGGTAATTAGTTTTCTTCTGCAGTGAATCTTTGTTATTCCGTTGTGTTCACTGGCCTTTATTAGGGTGTAGTCCTGGTTTGTGTCGTATGTTGGAGAGCTAAGACTTGTCGCGTGTCTGTCCTGCAATTATTAAGGTAGTAAAACCTTCAATACACCTCTTAACCTTGGGTGTATCCCATATAATACCACATGTCATTCTCTAGACTAATATTTCTTTGTTTAATACTCTCACATGAGAATTAGGCCTCAGGAATATGGATACAACTCAAACAGATAATGTTATTCCCAATTGACATGCGGACTGAATTAGAAAAACATTAAGTCCAAAGTAAAGAGGTCTATTTTTCAGACTGTGGAATAAGAATCGCCTATAGGAGGTAATTTCCGTTAGGTTACCAAGGGCAACGCACTAAATCTTATAAATGTGATGAACGACAGCGAATGCTTTCTTCATAAATCACAAAGCAATTTCATGTGAATCTAAAAATAACGATTATTCGTACTCTAAGTATGCGCTCTCATTTGATTCAATATAATGACGTCATATAATAAATCTAATGGTTTTAAATATAAAAATCGATATCTGATTTATTGTTTAAACATGGCAACGCAATGGGGAACTTCGTGTTTAGTAAAGTAAATGCAAAAAAAAAAAGAAAAAAAAAGAAACCCCGAAAAACAAATAAAAACAAAAATTTAAAACAACAAACGAAAGCAAGATCATTAAATAACAGCAAAAAAGGGCATATTTTTACGTTTTTAAGTTATATTTTGCTTCTGAACATAAGTTTAAGAAATTTGAATTTTTCAAATTTGAATCTGAAAAAAAAAAAACAATGAAAGTAATGTTAAATAGTTTATCGAAAAACGTACAGATTTTCTTGGAATTCTTAACAGGTGAAATTCTCTACTTTAGTTTGCACTTTTGTCTTGCATTTCATTGTACAAAACATACGATGATGCTTTCTTTTATATGATAGGGTTTGGCTTAACACATGACTTGCACTTGCGAAACTGTAGATGGCCGACGAGGTGGAAATGTAAAACAGCAAGCAAAACCTTGGCAGTGAAAAATGTATGCCATGCTAATATACGTCTCCGTTAATTTGCAAAGATTTTATCCTTGTTTTGATCCCTTCAGTGTTTGAGTAGCTTTCATTTGAGGAATTTCTAAAACAAAGCTGATATAAACGTATAGAAAATAAGAATTTGTATAACGGGCCTTTTTAAGGCTAGCTGGTCGTCAATGCGATGTAAACCCCTAGATATCATCTGTCAAGACACAACCCATTATTAATACAACTAGACTTTACTGACCTCTAGATATGAAGTCTGTAAATATCCATCGAATCCTCCAACAAACAGATCCAGGTCTTCCATACCAGAGTTGGTTTTTGTCAGTCCCAGTGCCACATAACCAGTCGTTTTCACTCTCAGTTTAAACTCAATCTCTTGTGATTCTGGCAAGTAATTCCAACCAACCTTAAACTTCCCGTTATCAAACTGTAGCGTATTGGCAGTTCTCCCGGATAATCTCGCCGAAATAGAAATAACGATGCTAGAATTTAAAAAGGAGAGGAATAAAAAGAATTTCATGGCGTTTTCTTTGCGTCAAGACTATATGTCCTGGTCCGGTTTTGTTGCCTTTCTATTCGTGGTGTACGAGCACGAACAGGTAACAATGTTCGGAGCTGTGAGAAACCTACTTCTAGTAAAACAAGATCTGACTAATTGGTTTACAGAGCATTAAAAAAGGAAAACGTTGTCTTCCGCCTCACAAATCGAGAAAAAATAAACACTCAAATCTATTGTTCAATTAATTGTTTTCGCATAAGGCTAGATACGGTTCTCTGACTGGGGGATTCCAGTAGACATTAGCAACAAAAGGAATAATGGCCTTTTCCGCCCACTTTGTCTACGGGACTAATAGTTATATTTCGTTTCCCAGCAGTATATAAATCACTTCATTAAACTTGTTATTTTTATCTCATAATCTAACAGCGAACGCTATAAATTCTAAGTCAATGATATTTTCAACGGGCGTACCTCAAGGTCTTCTTTGGGACCCCAGGAAAAAGTTATGAGTTTAGGTTTTTTGTTATTTCCCCCCCGCTATTTGTATCCAGGAACTTTTCAGCGGAAATTGCAATATAAGAAAAGATTCATAATGACTGTTGCCATGACAAGGAGAGGAAATCAGTGAAAAGGTTAATCATCTGAGGAGAAATGAAATTCTTTTCGTTGATGAAAAATAACATGACGACAAAACAAACAGACAAATAGTTGGGATGCAATTTTTTTACTTTTATAAAAACCTTCTATACATTCACATCTGATTTATCTTAATTAAGCCTTGTTGGTGGATAAAGAATTAATACTCAATAGAAAATGGCACCCCGTAATGCTTTTAGAGTATTTTTAGTAAAGAAAGACACAATACTCAAGATACTAACACGGGGTTTGAGTTTGGAAAGCTTTACGTCCAAAGAAAAAGATGAAAAAATAAAACAAGACCGTTATGCAGTTACAATACAAGACTTTTAGAGTGTATTCGTGTTTTTAGTTTTAAAAAGGCATATTTACATTCAGAAAAAACTTCTTAACTTTACACTATGAATTTCTTATAAAGCCATTATTTATTATATTTTGATAAAATATTTTTAAGATCCACAGGAACTGAACAGGGCACTTCGAAATCCTATATTTAGCTTAAAAAAGTCTGGATTCTTTTATATTTTTAAAGCGGTTGTACGGGAAGCTAGGCTATAATTAGTTGCGAAGGAAAGGACTTTATTCTCGGGGATATGATTATGCTTAATACATCTGCACTTCAAAATTTACGGGAATGTAATTCTTTTGATCTTTACTACTGTATTTATATTGAAGCAAGAATAAACTCCTTGCATTACTTAGCTCGATTTGAATGATAAAACAACAGGTTCTTAACAAACTAAAAAAAGTCATATTTTTATTTCCGGTCGCGTTCAAGACTAGATTTTATCTAAGAAGAAAAGAAGCAAGGAAAGATATCATCATCAACAACAGAGAACATTGGGTCATTGTTGCTGCTGTTGTAGGGATTGGCTTCTGTGTACTCAAGGTTGTTGCTGGACTTGGGCGAGCAGTTGTGGTGGAACCAGCATCAGCAGCGACGACCAGGACAACTTTTTGACTGTAACCTCTTTGGGTATGTCGTATGAAAGTGTCGCTCGAACCATGGTATGCCCATGCCATATAATATGATTCACCTACCTGAGAAATGTAATATTTACAATATGAGTGACCGACCACGAGGCGAGTGATTGTATATCTGATACAACACAGACACGAATATTGTATATTACTTATGAAACGTCTAGGTGTATACATTCATGTTCTACTATAATTTTAAAGATAAAATTGAATTTGGCTAAGAAAATAGGAGATAAAGTTTATGCAAATCAGCACGATTTTGTATCAGACATACAACCTCCTCCACAGACAATGATTTCTATTGTTTTCCTCATTAATTATTTATGAGTTTTATAAAAATTAAATATACTTTCGTTAGGAGTCGAGGGCATTTTTTGAAAAGAACTTAGAGTGGCGTATATTTATTATTTTCCAAACATCAGTTACTGGTCAAACAAGGCAAAGTTGTAAGGCTTAAATTTGAATAATCCTTTGAAAGTACCTTGGCACCTTGCTTCAGCGCTTTGTGTTTGACCCGTGAACCAATGTATGTAAGATGGTGAACAGCTCTTGCTTATGGACCGCAAATTGACCAATCATAGCACGTGAAATTACCATATAATAAATATTATTACTTGTGGAAACTAATCAAAGTCAAAGGAACAAGGTATTTGGCTAATTTCTTTATCATTTTACAATTTTATGTTGGAGGACTATCTGGTATTGTCATCCAATATGGCTACTACACTTATTTTTGCTTTTATTTCACAAAATATTGATTTTCATTCTTTGAAGATTGGAGATTTAATTTTAACGTTAGCTGGAGGACCGACTGATCTTGTCATCCAACATGACTACTATAGCGATAAGTTTGATTTGCCTTGTTGAAGGACTTAGTTCATCCAACTGATATGGTTATACTACCTTGTTTCGATTAAGAATATTTAATTTAATTAGAGAGATAGTTTATTTGCCATATTTGAGGACTGAGTTCGATAAACACGTTGCATTATGGTCTAGCTTAGGTACAAACAACACCATATAAGGCATGGTGAACAAAAGATGTTTGTACAGAAGCAAGATCACAATGCACCATATCCATTCACTATATCTCGGAAAAGGTCTGTTGTCTTACCTTAATCTGTTGATCTTTTGCATCTCCGGTGTCGAGCTTCCTCTTAAACTCCACAGTTGTGTTAACCCCGTTATCTTTCGCACTTATCAGGTACCAGTCTTGTGAGGAATCTTGTAAAGGAGTAGACATGCCTGTAGCATAGTAATCCTTTAATACAGAGAGAATTATTAAAAAATAGAATCAAGGTTGGTACAGGACTTGCCTCTCACCTCTGGGATCGATCTCGGGTTCGATTTATTCGGTTTCTCCTTTGCTGGAGTGGAATCCGGTTTAATTTATGAGGGTTCACTCAAATTTCCCTCCGCCCTGACAACGCTAAATTGCATTTGCATCTGTGAGTTAGCGATGCACTGACTTAGATCAGACCAGAGGTTGTTTCAGGGTTGGATCTGCGAGTTAGCCCTGCCCTGACTTAGATCAGACCAGAGGTTGTTTCAGGGTTGGATCTGCGAGTTAGCCCTGCCCTGACTTAGATCAGACCAGAGGTTGTTTCAGGGTTCTATCTGTGAGTTAGCCATGCCCTGACTTTGATCAGACCAGAGGTTGTTTCAGGGTTGGATCTGTGTGTTAGCCATGCCCTGACTTACATCAGACCAGAGGTTGTTTCAGGGTTGGATCTGTGAGTTAGTCATGCATTGACTTAGATCAGACCAGAGGTTGTTTCAGGGTTCAATCTGTGAGTTAGCGATGCACTGACTTAGATCAGACCAGAGGTTGTTTCAGGGTTGGATCTGCGAGTTAGCCCTGCCCTGACTTAGATCAGACCAGAGGTTGTTTCAGGGTTGGATCTGTGAGTTAGTCATGCATTGACTTAGATCAGACCAGAGGTTGTTTCAGGGTTCAATCTGTGAGTTAGCCATGCCCTGACTTAGATCAGACCAGAGGTTGTTTCAGGGTTGGATCTGTGAAATAGCCGTGCCCTGACTTAGATCATCCCTGAGGTTGTTACGGGGTATCGACAGAATTTGAGCATTGAAAGGCTTAATTAATATTCTTCCATATCATCAGCCATTCGAAAAATCTTACAAAATAAAACAATTATTGAGTTCGGTTTTCGCATGATATCGTAAATTATCAAGACCATAACTTACGCTAACGTGCTCAACCTCATCATTGTATAGTATTATACATTTTACTAAGTATCTCAATTCTGATTGGTCGAGAGCCCTCAGCCAATCCCAGATATCATGTGAACTCGACATGATAAATGTATTATCTGTAGGTTTTCCTACAGATAATTCATTTATCATGTCAAGTTCATTCAAGGTCACGCTGTGATAGCTTTGTTTTTATTCATTATGTGTATTTATTTCCAGGATTAATATGTACAACAACAACAATTTAAGAAATCCTTAACTTATTTTCATATATTTTATGAAGGATTCTCGAAATATTTATGAATTAAGAAATTTTACATTTTTCACGCGACATCATGGCCTTCTTAATTCTTGTCTCTATAATTCAATGTTCATGTTAATTTTTTTCCAGTATGCAAACTGATTAATAAAGCAATTATTGAATTCGGTTATTACATGATATCGTAAATTATCCGAAGATCTCGGCTGTGTCATAACAAATCAAATTGTGATATAACACAGCTGAGGTCTTGATAATTTACGATATTATGCTTAACCTCATCCAATAATTTTATAGTATTTGCACAGCTAAGCTAAAGTGTGCAATAAGAACTGGCATAACAACAAACATCTCACCCGTATAAATCCTTGCCCTCCAGATACACCAGCCACTACAACGTCTAAGTTAGCCATGCCAGAGTTTTGTTCTGAAAATCCAAGTCCTACCCAACCAGTAGCCTTCACCACCAGCTTAAAGAACAACTCGTTTGTGTTGGAGTCAAATTTCCAGAATACAAGGTAGGCACCTTTTTTGAACGACAGCTGTTTGTTGTAGACATTACTGAGGACAAGATAAAGATGTTAGAATTTGCATTCATCATTACATTTAGCCAAAAGTAAAAAAAATGGCTTGGAAAAAGCCTACAGGAAATAAAGGAAATGTTTCTGTCAAGAGAAAACTAAAATTATACCTATTAATTTTATATGAAAAACTTTTAAGTTTATAAAAGTAAATATGGATGGCTTTACAGCCTCTTGTGAGTGCCCAGTAGCTTGATGATATAATGCATCGGCGTAGAGAAACGTCGAAATCTGATTTGTCCTTGATGCCAAACAAAGCAGGACGCCTTCACGTAGGCATGTTGATTTTTCAGTTCCAATAGCATTCACGGAAGACAAAAATAGGAAAGAAAGATAGAAGGAAGGAAGAAAGAACGAAAGAAAGAAGAAAGAATAGTCCCCTTCACAGTTTCCTGCGCATCTTGAAAGGTAGCCGTGCCTTTGCTTCAGAGCGAGACGAATGGTGAGCTTGCAGACATGTGAATAATTGCTCCAGGTGTTAAAAATTGTGTATATCATCCCAAGCTCACCGTTCGTCTCCGCTTCGATGTAAAGGCACAGCTACTTTTCAAGATGGCGCAGGAAACTGCAAAGGGGGGTATTTTCGAAAAATAAAAAATTCTTGGAAAATATTGCATAGTTTATATTATGCCTCGTAACAGATAAAATCTTTCTAAAACATCAATATGCCATGAGTTGAGTAGCGTTGTGTGCATAGAACTTTGAATGTAGTGAAAAAGTGTCCCCAATTAGCATGATTTAAATTGTGCTAGAACGAATAGACAAAAACAAATTTATTCTTCAGAGATTTATTCTATTTTCACCAACTGATTCTGCCTCACGACCTTCGTACACTAATACATCTCTTTACAAACCTTGGAGCGGTAGATGGAGCGGTAGTTGGAGCGGTGTTCGGAGCGGTGGTCGCAGCAGTGGTTGGAGCAGTGGCTGGAGCGGTGGTCGGAGTGGTGGTTGGAGCGGCGGTAGGGGGAGGCGTCGTAGTTTGTGGTAAAGGTACCAGTTCGTACACCTGTGGACTATAGCCTCGGGCACTATGATATACGAGAGTATCGCTGCTGGTATGGATCGCCCATGCAAAATACACCTTGTCTCCAGGCTGAGTAGTAAACCAAACAACTAATTCTTAGTATTGCAGCAGTAGATAAAGTAAAATTACTCGGAGAAAATATAGTTATTACTACAGCTGGTTTTACCCCACTAGGACATCGCTAACCTCCAGGCATCAGCTGACTGGCTTTTAGTTTTTTTTTTAATCAAATAATTGGTACGCAAATGTTTCCCCATTTTAGACCACATGTCATTCTCATGAGGATAATATTTTTTTGTTTGAGTTGTACCCATAGTCATTTGATAATACTCTAAAGAATTGGAAAGTTGGTTTGAAATGGGGAAGAATTATGTCCAAAGGAAGAGGTCTATTCCTAATGCAACTTAGACAGAACAATGAATTCTGATAAACATATTACCTGGATAAGTAGGTCTTTGACATCCTGAGTGTTGAGTCTTCTCTTGCAGTGAACCATTGTTACACCATTTGACTCACTGGCGCTGATGAGTATGTAGTCCTGTTGGGAATCCTCTGGTGGTTCGCCCTTTCCAATGGCATAGTAATCCTACGAAAAGACATGACAAAAGGTATGTTTGATACTACATAATTAAGATTTTTTAAAGAGGAAATGTTTTCCAATAACAAGCAATAATGGCAAAAAGCGCCAAAATCTAGATCTTCGTATGAGTTTTGATCCCAATTTTCGGTTTGCGTTAACACTCAAAACCTTTTTTTAACAGTTAGAAACTGATGTACTATGATAAAATGCTTGTTTGAAGCGGTATTTTCAATTGTACAAAGATGGATGTCTTGTTGCATTTGCGTTAGAATGTTATTTTGTCGGGCTTTTTTTTATAGAAAATGTATGACGGGAAATACGCAAATGAAGGCCTAAACCTCATTTTTGATTCAAATTTTTTAAACTAAGCTAAGCTAAGCTAAGCTAAGCTAAGCTCAGCTCAGCTCAGCTCAGCTCAGCTCAGCTCAGCTCAGCTCAGCTCAGCTCAGCTCAGCTCAGCTCAGCTCAGCTCAGCTCAGCTCAGCTCAGCTCAGCTCAGCTCAGCTCAGCTCAGCTCAGCTCAGCTCAGCTCAGCTAAGCTAAAATTTCTAAAACACGTAATAAAGCTTCATATGTTTAAAGGCTATTGTCAAAATATGTTATAATAATCAACCACAGTAAGTGGCTGTCGACTAGAAAGTATTTTACTCCTTCGACAACCACACACACTTTCTCTTATTCTTTTTTTATTATTTTTATATTTCAATTGTAAATCATTGGCTCTTATAATTTCCATAATTATATCCTTGTAATAATTCTTTTATTTCTATTAATGTGTGTTAATAAATAAAAAGTTCAAAAGTTCAAAAAAGTTCTATCAGTTTTCAGAAGTCATAAATCGTTTATAAGACGTAATGTTCGTTTATTGCTGTCATTAATTATTACTAATGCCATCTTATTGTTCCTTAGCTGCAAATACTTCATAGACGATTAACTTTTTTTGATAAAGAGTTCAAAAATGATCCTAAATCTTCTTCAGAATAATTTAATATATTTTTAAATTATTACAAGATAATTGTCATGCAATGTGGCGAATTTTTCGATGTGTACTGAATCAAGTCAGGGGTTGGAAGGTTTTCCGTGTGTTATTTAGTGTAAACGATTTCTTATTGGTATAAACATTACGTTAGCTTTTTGTTAAGGATAATCACGTACGTAAAGCAAATCAAGCAATTAAATTCGCAATCAAGCCTTTTTTGGACTCGTCTACCGTGTTTGTGCTCCACGGTTGTTTCGATAGTATCTGCCTAGTTAGTTCACACACATACGTACGATTATCTCATGTCTATTTTCGCCATCATTTTCGCCATCTATCTTCGCTCGCTTGTACCATAAGGAAATATTATACAAAAGCTTATACAAAATAGGCATCACATTTTACTACGAAATAAATGCCTGAATGAGTCTTCAAGCTTTTATGATGTCTTTATGAAGTCGAAGTCAGTTTTAATTTTTTAACGCAATAAGAATCACTTGAAAAAATTTTTCCCATAAAGAACTAGCCTAGCCTCTCTATTACATCTGCGTTTGACTGATGAGATTGTAAATAGTACTTGCTATTAAAAAACATTAGATGGTGCACTTATCAGTTCCTCTTGGCATTTTTTCTCCTTTTTTTGCGGTATACAGTACGTTTCTGAGATTCAGTTAAAACATTGTAATATTAATAGATTTGACCAATGAACCACTTTTTTCAATGAAAATCACCATTGTAATATAGAAAAGTCTTTTTGGAAATATTTTTGAATATTTTTGCATTCTATTATGTTTCGTCAATTCCCTTAATGTTTTTTCCTAGCCACTAACCCATGGTGCTTACCTTTAGGTAACTATTACCAGACTTGACTCCTCCAGCGAAAAGATCCAAGTTTTTCATTGCAGAGTTTGTTTTTGTCAGTCCTAGGGATACATACCCAATAGTTTTGGCACGAACTTCGAACTCGATCTCTTTAGAAGCAGATAAATAATTCCAAGTAATGTTGAAGATTCCGTTACCTAGTGTTAGGTGATTAAGAGCGTCCGCAGTTGCGAAAAAGAAAACAAGGACAAGAAAAAATACCATGGCAAAAAGGTTTAAAGATTTCATCTTGCCGGTGCGTTCGAGGAAAGAAATCGTTCCTGTTTTTGCTCGAGCTCGATCGTGACGCACTGGTATTTAATGTGAGTGATTAATAAGAGCATTATTCTACCTACGTTAGTTTTTCTGATTAATTATTCTTTTTCTTTGCTTAAACAGACGTAAATCAATCTATCAGGCTAGCTTTTGTCAGAATGTCTTTGAAGCGTATCGTTACAATATATCAGTACTCAACACAATATACAGTCACCTTTTCGTTCACATGAACCCATTATCGCTTGAAAACCCAATTTTTAAATTCGTTCACACTAAATTTCCAATATGGTGTAAAGACAAAGGCAAAGGCAACTCGACCCATTTTTTATCTCTCAACTCGGAATGGCTAGCAGCTTTTTGTTTTAAGATTTCTTTGCACGTGAGGATCATAATTTAAATTAAAGTTAAAATGCGAAGCTTTTAATTCGTTTTTTGTCAGTTTTGTTTTACAATCTGCTTCGTAAGCTGTCAATGCTATAGGGTACACTTTGTATGGTTAATTAATCAATTATTTATTTGTGCTAATATAAGGTTTTCAAGGTGAATATTATTTAATTAAATACTTTATAAGACAGGGTTTTCGTTTCTGATACAATAGTTATTTATTATAGCTTAAAGATATTTAGTCTGCTCGAAACGGTCCCACAGGCTGAACTCAGCTCCTGCTGCCTCTCCAAAGAACTCAAAACAGTGCAAAAGGAGAGGGGGGGGGGGGGGTAGCAATAAAGAAAACCATGAAGAGCAACCGTAGGTCAGCTAGGGGGAAGTCATTTGCGGATCCAGGGGGCTCATTTGGGATATTTTGTGAAGCCAATCATGTTCTTTACGCTCAGTAGATTGAAGTTAGAATCCTCCTTTTGTAGAGCCAATCTTAACCAGCCAATCTTTGACGTCCACCAAATTCTATTTTGTGGCAACAGAAAATTGTACGATTTCGAGAAGCGCTGTAAGTGCAGTTGCAGTGCAGGGGTGCGATCAAAAGCACCTAAGGGCCTACAAATTATTGTTCTTAATTAGTGTTCTTATGCGAATGTATAAGAGGAAAAGTGAAGTGTTCAGAGGAAAATCAAACTGAAAACCAAAGAAAAGCTGACTACGACCACCACAGAATGCGTTGCCATGGCTGCCGATCTTTTTGTTGTGGTTGTAGATGTGGAAGGGATAGAAGGTTTCAAAGTCGTCACGCTACCATTGCCGGACGCAACCGTGGTGTCATGGACAACACTGAAAAAGAGAGAAACAGAACTGCCAACTCGTTTAATACATTAGAAAAATGTACCTGGATTGAATTGGATAAACTATAGGGATAAGAATGTACCCCAAATAGATTGGATGGACGTATATAGGGATCAAAGAATGTACCCAAAATAGATAGTATAAACGTATAGGATGTTGCATCCAGGGGATCATAACCCTTTGTAATTAAGAAATGAAGTCGATCGATATCCGAACAAAGCACGACAAAAGAAAACAACAAAAGATTAATTAAGTCGGCAAATCAATAACACCTTTACCCAGAAAAGGAAGACAACAACTCTAAACTCTAAATATTTTCTAGATACTTTATTTTTTGTTTTGGCTCTTGACAAGATGGCCGCAGTATCGTCTAAGTTCTCCATTGTTGAGCTATAAATCGTCAATTTAAATTCCAATGCTTAATAAATAGAGTTTTGCCATCTGGTATATTCACTAAACCCGGACCTACAAACATCTGCATTTTATTGTTTGACAGACATGTACATTTACACATTTAGACTAAAATAAATATCTCGTGTTTCATTATTTATTCTTTGCCTCATGTGCGTCAGCCTGAACTTTAAATGTAAAATTCAACTCGTGAGTCGAAAATTCAGAATGCCCCGACCATTTAGTGAGGATTTAAAATGGAGTTTGGTCGATTGTTTTATGCCAGAACGTTCGAGGAAACACGTGATATTTCTTTTAGTCTGAATGTGTAAATGTCTTTTTTCGGTGGACAACGTTAATGACATTGACTGTATATTTACGAACCTTGTAGGTCCCACTGTAGTGGGAGATGGCGAAGATGTGGTCATCTCTGGTACGAGCACGTGCATCTGTGAACTATAACCCCTATATGAATGCCATTTAAAGTCGTCCGAAGTGTTGCCATCAGTTGTGTAATAGGACCAGGCAATATACACTGGGTCTTCAGGCTATATGGCATTAAAATGACAATATTATTATAAATATTATTCAAATATATTATAAAAATTATAGTTATTATTCTAATATATTATTAATTATTGATGAAATCGTTGTTTCATGTTCATCTGTGTACGTAAAAAACCTTTAGCAAGGTTTACTTGCCTTGATTAGGAAGTCTTTGACATCCTGAGTGTTGAGTTTTCTTTTGCAGCGAACCATTGTTACACCATTTGACTCGCTGGCGCTGATGAGCGTATAGTCCTGTTGTGAATCCTCTGGTGGTTCGCCCTTTCCATTGGCATAGTAATCCTATGCATTGAGAAGT
The DNA here is from genome assembly GCA_011057435.1 of Actinia equina. Taxonomy (NCBI): domain Eukaryota; kingdom Metazoa; phylum Cnidaria; class Anthozoa; order Actiniaria; family Actiniidae; genus Actinia; species Actinia equina. The sequence continues at coordinate 174,306 of WHPX01000974.1, forward strand.
ATAACAGCTGTTCATATTTTCGAACGATTTCATCCAAAACTAAATCTGTAAGATTCTGGAGACAATAGTCCCCTTCACAGTTCCCTGCGCCATCTTAAAAGGTAGCCGTGCCTTTGCATCTAAGCGAGGCGAACGGTGAGCTTTCAGTAAAAGAGACATGTGAATAATTGCCCAAGGTGTTGAATAAAGATTTCTAACATTTCAAGCTCGCCGTTCGTCTTGCTTCGATGCAAAGGCACGGCTACCTTTCAAGATGCGCAGGGAACTGTGAAGGGGACTATTGAAAAATACTGGTTTAGTGTTCGAGGGAATAAAGCGTAGCATTGCAGTTATGCAGTATCACTTGCCTCTAATGCACCTTGAGTTAATTCGGTATCTGGAACCCACATCACATGTAAATAGAGTTTGTTAGGTCTCTCCCATTGATTCGAAGGCTTTTTCGTCGGTTTTCCTCCGAAAAACCTTACAAGCTAAATTTCCATTCACTCTGTGAGTTAGCCATGCCCTGACTTAGATCAGCCCAGAGGTTGTTTCAGGGTTTGATCTGCGAGTTAGCCATTGCCCTGACTTTGACCAGCCCAGGTGTTGTTTCAGGGTTCAATCTGTGAGTTAGCCATGCTCTGACTTAGATCAGCCCAGAGGTTGTTTCAGGGTTCTATCTGTGAGTTAGCCATGCCCTGACTTAGATCAGCCCAGAGGTTGTTTCAGGGTTTGATCTGCGAGTTAGCCATTGCCCTGACTTTGACCAGCCCAGGTGTTGTTTCAGGGTTCAATCTGTGAGTTAGCCATGCTCTGACTTAGATCAGCCCAGAGGTTGTTTCAGGATTCAATCTGTGAGTTAGCCATGCTCTGACTTTGATCAGCTCAGAGGTTGTTTCAGGATTCTATTTGTAAGTTAGCCATGCACTGACTTAGATCAGCCCAGAGGTTGTTTCAGGGTTAGATCTGTGAGTTAGCCATGCCCTGATTTAGATCAGCCCAGAGGTTGTTTCAGGGTTCTATCTGTGAGTTAGTCGTACCCTGACTTAGATCAGCGCAGAGATTGTTTCAGGGTTCAATCTGAGATTTAGCAGTGCCATGATTTCACATACTGGAAACGGAGTACAATTAACGGAATACAATTAACAATGTATTGTACTCCTCTCGACCAATCAGAATTTAGTAATTCTGCTGGATGTAGTACCCTGAGTTAACAAGCCGGAGGTTGCATCAATCCACACAATACGCATTCTTCATTTAACACATGCCAAACTTTCTTTATCTTTGTAATTAGCTTAACTATATATATTACACTACGCATATACACGTGCTATTCACTGTATTTAAGCATTTGTAAGGACTTTCTTGTCACACTGATGATGGCGTAAGGACGCCAAAACATGTCTGCCGGAAATAAATCAGTACGGTTAACACTTTACTATGTCGTTTCGATTGTAAAGTTCATTCTTTATTTGTTTATCACTTTTGGATGATGCCCAATCGTCAGTATTTGAGCGCCATCATGCATTCTATTATGTTCCGGATATTGTTCTTATTTTTACTAGTCACTAACCCAGGCTGCTTACCTTAAGGTAACTATTACCAGAATTGACTCCTCCAGCGAAAATATCCAAGTTTTGCATACCAGAGTTTGTTTTCGTCAGTCCAATTGCTACATACCCAGTAGTTTTGGCACGAACTTCGAACTCGATCTCTTGAGATTCAGATAGATAATTCCAAAAAAAGTTTAATTTTCCACGTGGTCCGTCTCGAAAGTGCAACTCGTTTACAGCAACTGAGTATGTTACGAAGATTATCGAAACAATGGAAAGAGTTTTGGCAAAAAACTCAAACCGTACTTTCATCTTTTAACCGTGAAGCGGACTAAGTTGGAGTTCAAGAATAGTGGTATTGATTGACTCACTCGAAATTTTCAAGCTGGAACTTTGTTGAGCACTTATTTCTATACTTGAAAAATGCAAATGCAATTTTTTAGGCGTTTTTATAGGTAGGCGTACGATGACGTCATTTGTTTTGATCAAGATCATGAAATTCTTAGAATTGCTTTCTTCGACTCTTTTTAACTATAAAGCTACGTTTTTAGCAGAAGCTGAATTTGAACATAGATAAGCTTACCTACTAATTAGTTTAGCTATATTTTCATAAGACTTTTGACAAAGGTAGCATCCATGAGTTATGGTTTCGCGTCAAAACATATGATGTAGACAATAGACTCTTTCAAGGCTTCCCACACCGTATTGGTTATTGCTTGAGGGTAAAATTACTAAGAGACGTAGGGAAAAGTCGTTATATTTCAATTGTAAGATGAATTTCGAGACCAAGCTTTTTCTGTAAATGGAGAATCCTCTGTTCAATGTTTTGTGTGCTGTTTTGAGCCGATGGAATCACAAACATAACACTGGTTTGGAAATTGAATGGGCAGAACTGTGGTGGAATAATGATTGTTGATTGTTATTATCTATGGGGGCTTGAAGAACCCAACAAAAATGACCGCTCGCCAACATGATTGGCTTCATAGCTCAGTTGGTAGAGCATCGCACCGGCATCGCGGAGGTCATGCCGTTCGATTCCCGTTGAAGCTTGAAATCACTTTTTCAAGTCTTTCTTTACAGCGTTCGCTTAGATCGCTCATTCACTGTGATGATCAACACATCTATCATTATTCCACCACAGTTCTGCCCATTCCGATTTCCACACTTATTATCTATGGGGGCTTGAAGAACCCAACAAAAATGACCGCTCGCCAACATGATTGGCTTCATAGCTCAGTTGGCAGAGCATCGCACCGGCATCGCGGAGGTCATGGGTTCGATTCCCGTTGAAGCTTGAAATCACTTTTTCAAGTCTTTCTTTACAGCGTTCGCTTAGATCACTCATTCACTGTGATGATCAACACATCTATCATAACACTGGTTCTCAGAGAGACGGAGGCTTTGGGGTTTGGAGCAAGACTCGAATCATACCGGTTGGTTTAATTTGACCGTAATTAAAACACGACAAGAATGACTCGATCGGCTGAAAACGTCACAAGACATTGAACAGAGAATTCTCCGTCTACAGAAAAAGTTTGGTCTCGAAAATTTACCTGAGAATGGAAATATAAAGAAAAACGTATCCCTACGCTTCTTAGTAAATTTCAGTGCCCCCAAGCAATATGGCGTGGGAAACCGTGAAAGGGTCTATTGTCTATATCATATGTTTTGACGCGAATCCAAAACTCATGGTTGCTACCTTTGTCAACAGCCTTATAAAAGTAAAATTAAACTAGCTAGTAGGTAAGCTTATCTATGTTCGAATTCAGTTTTTAGAAAACTTAGCTTTATTCATAATGGTAAATGTTGAAGAGATAATTTTCTTTTTTGAAATCTTTTCGCTCAAATTGAAGTGCTGAAATAGAATTTTTCTACTAATACGCGGTTCATCGAGAAATTTAGACCAGCCCATAGCTCAGGAAGCCCATACAAGCTTTGAGAGCTGAATGAAATTTAACGAAAAAAATTAAAAATAAAAAAGATAAAAGCTAATGAAGTTCACATGAAGTGCCGTTTACGTCATGCTATTTCTTTACCGTAGTGATTTCGAAATCCCCAGTAAACAAGCGTTACGCTGAACGCTTCGATTCCAATTGACGCCTTACCTGTTTACTTAGACGACTTTTTTACTCGCTCCAAACTGATCAATTAAACGAAATTCCATGTTAATTGATGTAAAGATTCAAAACACAGCAAAACAGAACGCAAATGTGGATATTATATATATGCGCACCCGATCATTTCTACAATGTTAGAATGCGCAATATCAAGTATTAAATATTATTTTTTATTATTATTGGAGTGTCATTGAGTGGTTTATATTTGTTTGAAAAAAATTCTCACGTCAAAAGGCAAAAAATTCCCTAAAGCCTGTGATAAGCCAATGCAATGCAGTCGGAAAGCAGCCAAGCGGCATGCATGCACCGTGCGAGTGGTGCGAAAGAATTTGATGTTATGATCATTACTGAGCAGACAATAGAATTTCCAGAGCATCAAACCGTTGGGAAACGATCAATGTTTTCTGTATTTCTCGTTCGCTTTAGATCGCTTTAAATGAGTTCAACAGTCTTGAAATTTTGTGTTGATTAGTCGAAGTTCTAATTTGTATCCTGAAGTAGTTTTGAGACAAATTATCAACGAATTTTAGAATGATCGAAGATCTTGTAAGATTGCCTAGAACATTGCGATGGAAAATGATGCGCATGAAATGTTTACCCTTTTTTATGCACTATACGTTTTCACAAAATAGTAAAACTAAATGAGCAATGACTTTTGTGAATATCTCTCTCTGAAATATTAATGTCGGCCGTATCAAATCCATAGTTTAGTTTTGAAGTAGATTATGCACTATATTTAAAGAATCTCAAATATCTCATAATTAGCTAGATAAATTTTTTCAAAAATTCCTACAAATGGAGACATCTAGCATATAGTTATGTGTTCCTCCCCGTCAGAGGCTCAGTGTGAAACTGTACAACCTTAAGTTTTATTAGAGACCAGTTATGTCTCCCTCTCCTTCCGATCATACACACACACACATAAACTTTATTAACGTGTAAAGCTTCATCCTAGCATGCCACAAGTAGTACACTAGTCGGGGACCAGAATTAATTAAGTAAATACTTTACGAATTATGTTAACTGACGATTAATAAAATATTATATGGACAAATGATTTAAAAGTAGTAATATATGTGTAGACGTACACAAAAACATTTACTTAAATATTGAACTATAATGTATTTAGTATAATGTAAAGACATGAGTATAATGTAAGGATTGATATCTGATATTGGGTTTCCTGTGGCTTTGACCACATCACATGAGGCACATGATCGCGGGTCATGTTGTGTTACTCGTTACTCTTCTTGTTTTTAGTTCGCTTTTCTTTTTTTTGTTGAGCCATATTTAAAACAAATACAACTCCAGGATGGCGAAAGAGCTCGACTTACACGTCCATGTGTGTATGTATTCTCCAAATGATAAAAGTACCGTGGAAAAAAAGCCTTTTATTGAAGGAAAATACGAGTTGCAAGTAAGTGAGGGGATCGACCGGGCTTTACTTTAGTTAGCCAAGTTATCGGATCCTTATATTGCTCCTAATGTATATACAAGAGAAATGGCATTAATATAAAATTGCATATAATATATTATACCTTACATCAAAGGTGGTCGATTATAGTACTGGAGCTTGAACAACGGCTCTCTCTCACAAGTGGTTCAGAATGGGCCTTTCAATACTTTGATGATGAAGGAGACGTAATTTTTGTAAGTATATGATAATTATTAAGTAAGTATTATATTAACTCCTCTTAAAGGGACTCTCAATAAAGTATGTATTTATGTATAATTAAATTATACAGCTGTGTAAATAATTAATGATAATTATGGCTTAATGATAAATACATCTATTTATATTTACTCCCTGGGAGGGAAGGGAGGGGGGTACTGCCCTATATTCACAATACAGGTACGTGCCGCCAAACAGGGTATGGTTTTCAGCGATTCTGCTCTGGAACAGAGTATATAACATCACGCTTGCTAGTGGGACAGGGTATATGAAATCATGCTCTCTCCTCTCTCAAACAGGGTATCCATTTTCCCACTACCAGGAAAGGGTATGATTTTCAGCGATCTTGCTCTAGAATAGGGTCGGGGTTCAGATGGCTCAGTGACTCATCCCTACCCTAATGGGCAAGAGTACCCCCCTCCCCCCGGGTATTTACTAGTACTTTATTTAAGATAAAAGTAAATTTCAGCGTGCAACTGGGAAACATAGAGTTTGCATGCTTATGAAAAATGCAGTAAATGGGCCCCTTTTTCCACTGCATAAGAGTTGATGCCCCCCTTATTTTAATCTGCAGCCCTTTCATCCTCCCCTCCCCTCCCCCTCTCACTTCATGCCCCTAAATAATGACTGATGTAATGAGTATTAAGTTCAATGGTTTGACAAAAACCACAGGGAAAGACAGAGGAAGAGTGGAAAGAAGCTATCAATGTTGGTTGTGAGGTACAAGGTGGCCGTAACACTCTACATATAAGTGCCTTTCCAATGAAGTCATGCAGTGAGAAGAAAGTCATGAAGGGAAATAATAAAGCTGGCTGCTGTACAAAGGTAGTACTCTATGTAAATGTAATGCTCCAGTTTTGAGTTCTCTGTTGCTCAGTCAGTTACCCTTGAATTTGTGTAGAATATTCAATGTGTTCCATTGAAGGCCCATGGAATGTCAAAGTCTTTGTGATTGCTAAAGTTGTACATTCTTTACTTTACTGTTGGTATTTGTGAATGTTAAGACACTGATTTGAGGTAGCCCCAGAGTAAATGAGTCTGTAATCAAGGAACAAAGTGGTAATTTGGAACTTGAAAATGATCTATTTTACGGCGACCATGAAGAAAGTTTGCCTAGTTCCTCAAGCCAGAGGCTCTGTTGTTAAATTCTTGATATCATATTGAATTTCAGTTTAGAAGTTTATTTTTGCACTTGATTTTTACTTTTTGATGATTATGAAGCTTTTGTTTTCAGACCTGTGCTGGGGACTTCTGCCGACCAATACCTCCACTCCCCACTCAGTATGATAGCATTCCAAACAAAGTGTATGTATAAGAAATTCTCTTATTTTATTTAAATCCATCCATCCATCCATGCATCCCATACCATCCCTCCATCCATCTATCCATTCATTCTTCGATGTACATATGTATCACACCACATCCCACCCCATTCTATCCATCCATGCATCCATCTATACATCCCATCATATCTATTGTCATTCCATCCATCCATTCATGAATCCATTCAACTGTCCATCTATTCATGCATCCCATACCATTTATCCATCCATCCATGTATGCATCACATGCTGACCCCCTCACATCAAATCATCCCACCTCACTCCACCCCATACCATACCATCCCATCCATACATCCATTTATAAATACATCCCATCATATCTATTCCCATCCTTTTCATCCATTCATGATCAAGTGTCCATCCTTCCACACACCCTGCAATCCATGCATCTTATGATAAAGATATCAATAAAAAATAACTGCAAAAAGTAAAGTTTAAAATAGTTTTGGTGTCAGAATGTAAACTCTAATTATAATTATTGTTTGCATTGTTCATTTACTCAATAACAAATTCATATTCTCAACAGAACAAATTTGAGGCAGAGTGAATACAAGTATGGGAATGAGGCTCTTAGGGCAGTAGAGCTTCCACTTGGTGCACTAGGTAAGGGGACACCATGTAATCTCATCTCACAGTGTCATCTCACATGGGCTACTGTATGTTGAGAAACTGGAGCAAGGGAGAGGGAGAGGAAGAACCTACATAGCACTGTCAATGTAATTCAAGAAAATCTATTGTATTCTATGGTCGTTCTATCTATTGTATCAGGACTGTGATTCTTTGTATTGTCATGAGTAAACATTGCATCAACTCAGTGCTTGCTACCTAGGCTTTGGCATGAGGGAAAAGGGAAGACAGGTAGCCCGGTAACTGAGCCATGTTTCGGGCATTTGATTGGATGAAGAGTAAATTATCGGGCAGTGTGATTGAATTAGCACATACCCTGCCATGTCATGTTTGAGCTTGTCCTATTATCTTTTCACAGTCATATGAAAGCTGTTTATTGCCATTACTACCAGATGGTTTATATCTGCACCTATTATTTTGAGGTCTATTATCAAGTACCCAATGATAATTATACATTTTCAGGTGGAGGGTGTATTGCCTTAGCAGGTGATGGGGGGCTGCGGCAGTGGCAGGTCTGTAATGCTGTCAATCATGTTGGTATTGCACCAGACTCTTTCTTTGCCATCAGGTAAAATGAATGGTTTTTGGTTTACCAATAATGTTTGTCCATTCCCTCTCCATGGGGGAGGTATGGATATTTTCTTGAATTACACAGTATTCTTTCTTCAGACCCTCCCCACCCCTTGGAAATTCCAACCCCCCTCCATAGCAGTATGAATATTTTCTACATATAATCGTAAATTATTATTTTGTTCCTTTCAGTTTAATAACATGATTTTCTCTATTCTTTAAAACTCTAGGGTTGACCAGGGGGGTGCAAGCAAAGCTGTTGCCCTCCAATCAAACACTTGGTATGACCAAACAGGTTTTGTACCATCCGCATACATCACTGATCATGGTGAGCTGTTAGCACCTCAGTTATTCATTCATTTTATTGTATTTGGTATTTTTAAGGGTCTGAGATCGGAGAATGCTATGGTATTACTGATAATTTTCTGGCTTAAACTACCACATTCTCCTCCTATTATTCCAAAATTTAATAAAAACCCTGCCAGGACTACTATTTGGTTAGTTCACTATTTCACTAATAATCTTCTATAATTACAAAATTTAATTAGTGACCCTATTAAAGACCCTGCTTTGATAAAATAGTTTGCTTATGTTATAATGGATATTATATGTGTTTTGATTGGCCGAGAACTGTGCTGTATTATCAAACAAAGCAGGGTAACACTTATCCAAATTTGCACAGCCATAGACCTATCTTTGTTAAGAAGTTGAAAAAACACATTGAAAACTATAACAGTTTTTATCTTTCAAGTGAATATTATTATAAAATAAATAAAACACTGTGGAAGCATCAAAAGCATTTGAATATAATTTACTGTAAAACTGACAAAAACACGGTTTAAATAAATTATCTGTTACATTAATCCATCAGTGGTCCCTGAGGCTTCCAAGAAGCTGTTAAGTGAAATACCAGGAATAAAAACCTTGGAGATTACAGCCAAATATCCAATAGCTGAAGGTATGAAAATGAGTCAAAACTACTTAGGCAACCAAGCAAAAGAATAAGTGTGTTTCCTGTTGCACAACCGACACTAATTTTCTTCACAATTTTTGTCGATCCTAATATTTTTTCATTCCCAAATGCACCACAGGATTCCCAGTAAGCTCATTTATTTTTCTCATGCAACAGGAAACATTTATTTGTTTTGCCTTACAACATTTCTTAAGGGTGTCATGTGTGCATGATCGTATTGCACAGTGAAGCTGTGTTATGTAAGAGCCTTGATATTATCATAATTATTTTCATCATATCAGACCATGTGCCATTCTTTTGAGAATAAGATTATTTGTTTGAGTTGTATCTATATTCATGTTTTTACTCATGTGCAACTGTTAAACAAAGAAATGATAATCTAGGGAATGACACAGTTTGAAATGGGAAAACATTATGCTCAAGGTAAGGAGAAGATTTCTGAATTGTTTTGCCCGTATCAAATTCACTTTCTGGTGTATTTTTCCCCCAGTTGATTATCTCAGCTCGGAGGTGCCTATCAAAGTTCACCTTGAGGCCTTCAGCCCTACTATTCCCTTGGACTCAAAAAATAGTGCCATTCCTGTCATTGTATTCAATTTTACTGTTACAAATGATGGGTCACAAGATGCTAAGGTTTGATAAATATTATAGGCATTATTTTAATTTATAATTATTTACTTATTGTTATGATCATCATGATCATCTTTGTCTTCACCATCATCATCTTCATCATCATTTTCGTCTCGTCTCGTCTCATCTCTTCTCCTCTCCTTTTGTCTCGTCTCATCTCGTCTCGTCTAGTATTGTCTCATCTCTTCTTGTCTCCTCTCGTCTCTTCTCATCTCCTCTCGTCTCCTCTCATCTCATCTCATCTCGTCTCCTCTCCTCTCCTCTCCTCTCCTCTCCTCTCCTCTCCTCACCTCTCCTCTGACTTGCCACTAAAGAGGATACAATTCTTCTATGTTTTGTCAGAATACAGTCAACAATAACAACAGCAGTCTTTCTGAAGGCTATGCCACATAACTAGCTGATGACTCTCAATATATAACTTACTCAAAGCTCATGAAGTCTTTTTTTTTTCGCTTTTAGGTATCTCTTATGGGTTCTTTACAAAATATTGCTGGATGGGATGGAGTGTCGGACATCACTGATGAAGGTAATATTCATGCTTTATAACTGCATACAGCACCCCCCACCCCCTATTCCGATTCCATATTTTCTATTTCATCTTAAATTAATCACTTTACTTTACCTTGTACTCGTTTTTTATTTGTTTTAGTTTCTAATGCTGGTTATGGGGGGAATGTGAACACTTTGTTTCAAACCAGGTAAAGTTGATGGTGTTGCTACACTTGTTTCTTCACCCTCAACCCCTTCCCCCACCGCGTCACCTTCTAATCCTTCCACTCTCCTCCTTTCCTCTCCCTTGGGAATCAAGGATGTCATAGTGCACTTCCTTTTCACTTCTGGGTTCTCAGGTTTCATTCCTGTATTTCAAATCCGGTATCCTAAGAAAACTTGCATTCTGATTGGCTGTTGGAGTATTTCCTAGTTCTTAGCGCCGGACGGTATCTTGGGGTACTAGCTTCACTAAAACTGTTCTAAAACTGTGCCATCAGTCATCTCGCCCTGATGACCTCGGCCAGATGACCTCAGTACGTATATAGGCAAGACATCGGACACAGTTTTTTTTCCTATCTGGATATGAAATTAATGTGATCATTATGTTCACAATAATAAATACTATAACGACTAAACTTTAAACTTGTAGTTCAATGTATGGCATCGACATGTACAACCCTACATTACCAGAGAAGACAAGTTCTAATGGTCACGTGGCTATGGTCGGTAAGACTTAAGAATTGTTTTTTTAACTTCCAAAGACATGCTAGTGTTGCGCGAAAAATCAGTCATTGGGATTCGCATTGTAAGGGCATTCGGGTCAAGATGGCGTCAGTTGTGTTTATGTTGTTTCATCATTTGTCCGAGCCAAATATCTGTGTCCCACACGTTTTGTTTGCGCCAAAAGTATTTCATGGTCCTTCGAACTGAGTCATGTTTTTGCGCCAAAAGTCAGTCGTTTTTGAACAGATTTATTTTATATTCGAGTCAAAAAAAATTTTATCCGACCAAGCTCATTCACGTCAAAACTCCTTTGCGGACGGATTTATATTTACGATTGATCATGAATTCGCGCCAAAACTTAATGGACTAAATGTCCTTATTTGGGCTCGCTGTGCGTTCTTTAAATCGCTCCTTTCTATTGACTGTTATGCTAGATGAGGCGTTAAGCCATGTGGGATGACTGTTATGTTTCGTATTAGTTATGACCAAAGATGGAGACAAACTTAGTACTGACTTACAGTACACAGCAGTAGCAGATATGTGGAAGCAGTTTGTTGGTGAAGGCCTCTCTGGACAAACACAAGCCGGCCCCTCTCCAGTAAGTACCCTCTTTCATGATTGGATTCTTTTTCACGCAATTGGTATCAGATCCATTACACTCAACCGGGTACTAAAAATGAAACAGTCCGCAAAAGTCCTCTTCACAGTTCCCAGCGCCATCTTGAAAGGTAGTCATGCCTTTGCATCGTAGCGAGTCGAACGGTGAGCTTGCAATGATAGAGATATGTGAATAATTGTTCAAGGTGTTAAAAAGGTCTCTAACATTTCAAACCCACCGTTCGTCTCGCTTCGATGCGAAGGCACGGCTACCTTAGCAAGATGGTGTAGGGAACTGTGAAAGGGAACATTAATGACATCAGTTCAGCCACTCATATCGCGCGAGTTAATCCAATGGAAATGACTCCAAGTTAAGGTCGCTCATGGTCACAACACAGCACGTTTGCACCGGGATCTTTTTCACAATTCTAACCCCAAATAAACCTTTGGGCTGATGAATGTCAGTGCACAGCTGAATCACAGATTGAATTGGAATTTATTTTGTGTTCTTCAGGCTGGCAAGACATGGAATGGCGCTACTTCTTGCACAAGAACTGTCCCAGCAAATAGCACTGAGGTTGGTAAACGTAACTCACTATTACTTACTATTCTTTTACATTTTACTCGCTATCTCGTTTATTTTTGGCCGAGAACCTTAAGGCAATTCCTGATAGCGTGTTTGTTTAACAACTGATGGGTTGCAAGCATTCCCAAGAGATTTAAAAGACAAAAGCATGGCGGCCATTGTGGTGCCGTTAACAATGGATGCTAATGAGAAATCTTTTGTTAAATGGCACCAACATTGCCGCGATGAGGTAACGTGCAAACGAAGAATAGCGTGTGGGTTCATAGGTATTTTATATGTAATTTTGTTTGCAAATAATGTATGGTTAATAGCCCTAAGCTGACAGTGAACTCTTTTTTTAAATATTTTTATATTAAGAAGAAGAAAGGAAAAATAAAACCCAGTTATATTTTGTTTGTTTTTCAGGTGTTCACTTTTTTCTTGGCCTGGTTCTTTCCTCATAGGTTAGTCAAACACGCTGCGCAATATAGTACTAATGCAATACTTTAATTATCACTGAAAACCTTACGAACCACAGTAATTTTATTTTCGAGTTTTTTTTCAAAAATTTGAATGCTTGTTTCATCTTCCTTTCTTTTTTGTCCTGTTCTTAGCGAGAGCTGAGTTTTAGCACACTTGGATCCTTTTTTTTAATAGAAAGGAAGACTAAATGGCTTGCAATATAGTGACAAAATCTAAGCTTGGGCTCCCTGTGATCCGACGATTCCGACTTACAGTATTAATATTTGTCTTATTTTTGGTAAAAGATACGTCGACTGGCCCCAGCCAGGAGGAATCAACGACCCAAATAGCGCTTTCTACATTGGTAATCAATACAGTAAATTCTGGAAAGATATTAAAGAGGTAATGTTTGTGAGGTTTCTGTTTTCCTTCAATACTTAAAAATATTAAAATAATAATAATAATGAAATAAAACAGCTTTGTGCTTATTCAGTTGAGTAATGAAGGGAGCAGGAAATAACGAAAGCATAAAAAGAAGCATGTCTGTCTGTCCCTCCGTCCATCTGTCTTTGTGTTTGTCTGTCTGTACACTGTCTGTCTGCCCTCCTGTGTGTCTGTGTGTCTGTCTGTACACTCTGCCTGTCTGTCTGTCTGTCTGTCTGTATCCGTATGATATTGTCCCACTTACTACACTCTATGTCCCTAAACACTCAGGTGCTGACATACACTAAAGAAAATTTTGATTATCTGACGTCACGAACAAGAGATTTTAGAGACTCCATGTTTGATGCTACGTTACCGTGGCAACTAATTGACAGCGCTGCTGGTCGTGTGTCCGTACTCAAGTGAGTCTCATTGAGTAATCAATTAGATCAGTATAAAATAATTAATGGTGTATTTTATGTAGAAAATGTTGGATTTAAGCCAATCCTTGCTTGTTATAACATTCTGTTTTAAATTCCACAGGTCTCCAACGTGCATGTGGCATGCTGATGGCAACTTTTACGCATTTGAAGGTAACGCCTTTTAAGGCGTTAAAAGCTTAAAAGCCCGTTTGCACTAGCGATTTGTGCGGCGATTTTTACAGCAATTTTTTTTTTTGCGATTTTGTCCATAATAAATAATAGTAACGAATTTAATTGTAAAGAGTTTTTTCAGGATACCAAGATTTTCCTAGACAAATGTCTCTTCTGAAGGGTGAGACAAAAGATTTCATATTTCCGAAAATTGCCACAAAAATCGCAGCAAAAATTGCCGCAACAATTGCCAGTGTATAAACGAGGTTTTAAAATCAACTAACGAAAAAATATTTTTTTTAAATGTATGACATTAAGTTACGTTAAAAAATGATCTTCTCAAAAGCATCTTGAATGCTAGGATAGCATGAAATTCAAAAAATGAAACAACTTCCAATGATTTTTTGTGTTTTTATTTTAGCCTTGCATCCAATATCATTTTGCGAAGTGTCCATATTTCTGTCAAGTATTGGAAACATTTTCAGGTGCTAATTTTAAACCCTTTTTTCAACAGGTTGTAATACCAAATCAGGTTAGTAGTTTCTCTTTGTTTTGCATTAATTTTTTCAAAGCAAGATGCCCTGTTAATGTTTCTCCAGATTTCCCCTCTGAAATCTGCAACAGATGGATGGATGACTGACCACCAACTGACTACCCGTTGGTCTGACCGAACGGAAAGACTGTAAAGATGAGGGTTGTACATTTGTGGGCCATAATTCATTAAATTTTCTTTCCAATCGTTAGGATGTTGTCCCCTGAATTGTACTCATGTGTGGAACTATGAAATGGCTCTAGCAAAGTAGGTTTTTTATACATACGCGTCCCACACCCCTTTCCAGGTAATATTACACTACCTACCGATCTTTATTCCGCCAAATGTACCCAAGCAAACCCCGAAACAGTGACCATGATGATGTGATGATGATGATGATGTGATGATGTTGGGATGATGATGATGATATGAAAATGATGATGATGATGATGCTGTGATGATGATGTGATGATGATGGGATGATGATGATGATGCGGTGATGATGATGTGATGATGATGATGATATGAAAATGATGATGATGATGCTGTGATGATGATGGGATGATGATGGGATGATGATGATGATGCTGTGATGATGATGTGATGATGATGATGATATGAAAATGATGATGATGCTGTGATGATGATGAAGATGATGATGCTGTGATGATGATGTTGATATGAAAATGATGATGTTGATGATGATGAAGATGATGTTTCATTGTTTTACCTTACCTGGTTTATCTTTCTGTTCAGGTGTTACCCTGATGTTGAACGAACAATGAGAAAAGTTGATTTTGCTGAGCAGATGACACCTCATGACGTCATTCCAAGGTATTACGTCACTTTTAACGATATATTTTTCTCTCATTGACTATCAAATTCATTCCTTTTTGTTAATCCATTTTTTTCGTTATTGGGCGTCCTGTGTAGGTGTCAATTATTTATCCATTATTTCATCACCCACTGTTTCAAAGCTTCCTTATTTCTCCATTCTCTACCAAGATGATGACTATGAATGTGTTGCCCTCTCATCCATATGTTTACCCGCTATTTTCATACCCTCCCATTTTTCTACCCCTCCCATTTTCTATTCCTCTCTTTTTTCAATCTCTCTCATTTTCCTACCATCCCATTTTCTTATTTATCCTAGCCGTACAGTGGTGCCTCTTCTCCTTCGTCGTATATGGACCTTGTGGAACAACTACTCGATCAATCCTGATTCCACGTCCATCTGTGTTGACGGAGAGATTGGCACAGTACTCAAGACTTACCGAGAGGTAGACAAAGCAAACATCAATTTAGCAAACCCTGAAACAACCCTGAGGCTGATTTAATTCAGGGCACGACTAACTCACGGATCAAACCCTGAAACAACCTCTGGGTTGATCAAAGTCAGGGCACGACTAACTCACAGATATGACCCATTAAACAATTTCTCGGTTGATATAAGGTAAGGCACACAGAGAAAAACTTTAGAGAAAAACGTTACATCAGCACGAAGACGCAAAGATTCAAATTCGTATCGATCAAATTCAAAGGCTTTACACTAACTTTATTAAACGTGTCAGGTCAAGCAAGGCGCACCACGCGAATGGTTTGATACATACTGGCCGTACGTTAAACGTGTGATGAAGAGATGGATGACTGAACTAGACAACGGCCAAGGTAAAACACAGAGCACGGTCACAGATTTAAGCCAATCAGAGCGCACAAGTTCACTGCTTAGCCAATAAAAATCCTCGGACACGATATTGCCTTTATAATTAACTTATAATGTTGTTTGACATAAAGGCTGGGAAAGAAAGGGGAGGAAAAAAATATTTCGAATGTAGAAAAAACAGCACTGGTTGGAGTTTGGGGGGGGGGGGGGGAGGTAATGGCTTCCAATTTCAGACACTTTAATGATCACTTGAATCGACCAATCATGTCCTTTTTATCTAAACCAATCAACAGGTCTGATTACTGGTCCTCAACCCAACACGTATGACTGTGCCATATATGGAGTGAACGTGTACATTGGTGGATATTACCTGACTGCCCTGAGGTGGGTACCGTCTGCATGTTGCTCACTCACCCTCCTTCCCGCGCGCCCTAAAGCTCAGCATGGCAACGTCCAGTATTTGTCTTATTTTTTTCCTGAGCTATTTAAATCTAGTTCCGCATTGTTTTGTTCTTTGTATATTTTTATGTTGTAGGATTTATCAAGCATTCTGTGATTACGTAAATAAAACTTGTCTCAGACTCAAAATCCTTATAAAATACTGGACGTTTCGGCTCCGCATTTTCATATTTGTTTTCAACTAATGAACAAATGAAGGAAGGCATGAAATAGACAATTTGTTCTTCTGTTTTAGAGCTGCCGAAGAAATGGCGAAACTTCAAGGTGAAATGGTAAGAGTCCTACTATAGTATTATTGTTTTCATTGCTGCGAGTTAATCGATACAAAATCGTTTCATTTTAGTTTACTGTCAATCAAACCATTCAGTACATTGTGGGACTGTTTTCATATCTCCAAGATGGCGCCTATTTCGTCGCCTATAAAACAGCCCCAAAATGCACTGCAATGCCAACTGGACCCAGTTTCCCCCTCAACCTTTAAATGACCAATGACAATTTATTTGATCGATGGTAGTTTATTTCCGAGTAAACTGGTTACGACTTTTTCTCGATCAGCGCACAACAATAACTGAAAACAATAGTAAAGACATACTCTAGTCAACGTTTGAGTGTTCTTAGCAAATCAGATTCTTAATAACATAAAATATATGATGATATAACTAATTTATCCCACAGGATCTTGCTGCCACTTATCATGATAGATTTGAGCTGGGCAGTGCAGAACTCGACAGAAAATGCTTTAATGGAAAGTGGTACATCCAGGTAAATGACTTTGGATTTGGGCTTCCTGTGTTAAGAAAAGAAGGGAAAGAAACTGCAACGAAGTTACAATCCACCCCAGTCCTTTCTCTATCCTTTGTAAACCACAGGAAACCCAATATTATTCATATGGGTATAATTGGAAAATATGCTCGGAAAGTCTACGAAGTGGTCGCGAAAGTTGTACGACAAAAAGCTGACGTTGTTTCGATACATAGAATGTAAATAATAGATAGTTTTCTCCCTCTTTAGATTGTTGACCCAGAACATCCTGTCAATGAAGTTGCCGACAGTAAGTAAACCTATTACTTTCGGCTTTCTCTAATTTTTAAATTTTTTTCTGAAACAATTTTTTTGCCAAAATTTTCAGGTACTTGGGTCGACTGTCTTGTTGGTCAGTGGTGGGCGCATGCGCTTGGACTAGGTTACATTCTAAAAAAGGAGAACATTAAAAGCACGCTGATGAACGTGTTTGAAAGAAACCACGTGGACAGCTTTGATCCAGGTATGTATGGCTTCGTTTTGAGCTTAGCGAGAAATCTTTATGTAGGATGTTTGGGTAGCGGAGTAGTAGTGTACTCGCCTCTCACCTCTGGGGTCTGGGGCTCGATTCCAGGACTCATCATCACATACATTAGTGAACCAAGGGTGGTGTAGTGGTAGTGAACTCAGCTCTTACCTCTAGGGCCTCGGGTTTGATTCCTGGACTAGGCAACACATGTGAGTAGAGTTTGTTGGGGGTCTCTCTAATAATCCTGTTTTCCTCTTTCCGCGAAACCTTATTAGCTGAATTTCAATTCCATCTGTGAGTTAGCCATGCCCTGACTTAGATCAGCCCAGAGGTTGTTTCAGGGTTCAATCTGTGAGTTAGCCGTGCCCTGACTTAAATCAGTCCAGAGGTTGTTTCAGGGCTCCATCTGTGAATTAGCCATGTTCTGAGTTTGATTAATCCAGATATTTTTCCAGGTTTACAATTTCAAGATGTTAGTTTTTCATTCATTTTTATCATTTTATTTTCCAGCCACTCAAAAACCAAGGGCTTTCTTAGATCAGAGAGACGCTGGAATGCAGATTTGTGTTTACCCTGGATCTCTGCCCACCAGTCCACTACTCTATCATTCTGAGGTTTATTGGCGCTTGATGTTCATTCATAAATCATTTATATTTATACTAATTGAAAAAATGTTGTCGGGTTCGAGAAGGTAATATCATCGAAGCGAAGACCAAAAAGGATTTTGTGTACTCTGAAATGTGTATTATATTTGCATATAGACATGTAAAAATGCACAGTAGAGCAAAGTCGGTCGATCTAGATTAACAACATGCCAAAGCCATGATGCATAAAATGTGCACAGGAAGGGAAAACTGCAATACGCATGAAATTAGCATAATTGTTTGTCTTCCCATGCTCCCCTTCGGTCTTAGCTTTGATGATATAACCTTTTTTGAACCCGACAACGTTTTTTCAATTAGGTGTAAATAAAAGTGGCGTACAGTATGGTATAGCACCGTTTTTCTCATTTCTTTTCTATATTATTTAGGCTGCCTGGTCAGGCTTGGAGTATGAATTTGCTGAGCTTTGTCTCTACGAAGGCTTACCAGACATTGCCATAAAAGGTAAGCCATTCGAGACATTAAAGTTCTAGTCACAGGATGGGATTCCGTATTTCATAGGACTATTTGAAAAAGAAAACAAAGGCGCAAAAATAAAAATAAAAAAATAAAAAAAGTAGCCTGTAACAAAAGTCATAGGGGAATTATATAGCAAAACAAAGGCGCGCGATAAACAATAATATTTTTGTTTTAGAGAATACTAGGCTTGACCGATTCCTCGATGTGTGAGTTAGATATGTGCCATACATAACTTTGATCAGCCCGGAAGTTGGTTCGGGATTCGATAATTTGGGGAGACAGTTTTTTGTTGAAAGCAGCCACGTTATACAAGTTTTATTAGCTTCCATCTAGGAATCCTATTGTTTCTGTTTTTTTCTTCTAGTCTTGACAGATACGAGGAATAAATATGACGGTACTCGTCGCAGTCCATGGAATGAGATCGAGTGCGGTGACCACTATTCTCGCCCCATGGCTTCGTTCTTGTTATTTGAGATTGTCTCAGGACAGGTATGAACATGATCTATATATAAATTCTTGCCACAGGAAGTCCAATATGCCGTATAATGCAGGAGCGGATCAAGGGGGTGGTAAGAGGGGTGACTGCTCAAATATCTCAGTATATCGTTAGTAACAGTCACAACCCCCCCCCCCCCTTTTTTTCTCGAATTTCCTGAATCCACGCCTATAATGGTTTGTTTTACTGTAAAAATAATGGTAGAATATTTTGGGGAAGAAGGTGAAAGGAAAAAAAAAAGGATACTCTTAAATACGGTCATTTGAAAAAAGGATACTCTTAAATGCGGTTATTTAAGAAAAGGATACTCTTAAATATGTTCAAGGATACCCTAAAATAGTGTCATTTGAAAAAAGGATACTCTTAAATAGGGTCATTTGCTAAAACTGTTGAAAAAAGTTACTCTTATAAAGTAAAATTTTTAATCAAAATCGTTTTTTTTTTTGTTGCTTCTGTTGAGGAATGGAGTCTTAACAAGGAAGACCCATCTTTTGTGAATTTGCGTTTTGCTCCTCGTATTTGCCGGACTGATTTCCGTGGATTCTTTATCCTTGGGTCGTGTTGGGGACAATATGTACAAAAAGGTGACGAACTACTGAAGAAAGGCACTGTAGAGGTAGGTACGGGGAAAAGCAACGAACACATGCACTATGCACTATCAATCAGCATGATCATGATCATAACCATTATCAGCATGATCATGATCAGTATCAGCAGCATCACCTCAGCAGCATTATATAATAGTAACGACTTCATTTGCATTTATTTTCATGATCAGCATCATCAGCATCATCAACACGACTAATATCCTCATTACCATTAGCAGCGTCATCATCATCAGCATCATCTTCATCATCAGCGTCATCATCATCAGTCATAACTACTACCATTGTATCATCGTCATCATCGCCACCATCATCATTATCATCATCATCATCACCATCATAATTTCTACCTTCGTGTCATTGTCATTGTCATCATCGCCACCAACTTCATCGCCATTTTCATTATCTTCATACTCCTCATCATCATCGCCTTCAGAACTATCACCACCGTATATCATTGTCATCGTCATCACCACCGTTATCATTTTCATATCATCTTCATCATCCTTTTCATATCATCATCATCATCTTCATCATCTTCATCATCGTCATCATCGTCATCATTTTCATATCATCTTCGTCGTCATCTTCATCATCATCATTTTCATCATCTTCATCATCATTTTTATCATCATCTTCATCATCCTTTTCATACCATCATCATCATCATCATTTTCATATCATCTTCATCATCATCTTCATCATCTTCATCATTATCATTTTCATATCATCTTCATCATCTTCATCATCATCATCATCTGCTAACGATTTCAACAAGTTGTTCATAATTTACAAAAACAACAAAATAATACAACATAGTTTTTTGTGTTTAGATTTCAGTGCGTCATGGTGAACTTAAACTGTCTGAGCTTCATGTTCGTTCGCGTGCTACCAAAGCTATGGCTTTTCTTACTGGCACCACTGATTCACAGACACTCAACATTCAAGTGTCACAGGTACTCATCGTGTTACCGCGGGTATTTTAATGCTATACTTGTAAAAATTAAGATTTAGGATTGACAAGGTAGGATTCTCTTTACAATACAGATGGGCGAGACCATGTCTTTTAAAAGGCAATTTTGTTTCACTGTAAAAGGAGTCGTCGCACCGTTGTCGCCCATTTTTATTGAATAAGCACTCTCGCGCGCTTTTTACGATCCAAACAATGTATCCAATACCTTACTTTACAGTATTTTGATTGGATAAGACGGCAGTCGTTTCGCGCGCTTTTTACGATTCCAACAGTGTCGCCAATACCCTACTTCACCATATTTGAGTATTTTGATTGGATATGACGGCAGTCATTTCGCGCGCTTTTTACGATTCCAACAGTGTCGCCAATACCCTACTTCACCATATTTGAGTATTTTGATTGGATATGACGAAGTCATTTCGCGCGCTTTTTACGATTCCAACAGTGTCGCCAATACCCTACTTCACCATATTTGAGTATTTTGATTGGATATGACGGCAGTCATTTCGCGCGCCTTTTACGATTCCAACAGTGTCGCCAATTCCTTAACTTAACTTGACCATGACCATGACAGTCCTGGGACCAAACATTTTGATTGGATAAGCAGTCACACGTGTGTTTCGTCAAAACCCGATCATACCAGTACAAAGGAGGATATTTCATTGTCACTCTACGAACTCACTGTTTTATCGTTTGATTCAGAATGATCAGTGGCTGAGTATGAAAATCCCCCAGGACTCGCCCTTCGGGAAAATCAAGACTGGAAACTCGCTTGTCATTGAATTATCAGGTTTGTACTATTGCAACTAATGACTCTATTCTCGAGAGGGGTGGGTTGGGGTAGGTATTGTTAGTATGAATAATCAGTGGATTTTTTTTCCAAAGGGAGCTTACTCTGGCTAACTTAAAATCTTTTTACAGAACTTGAATCAAGCGCGCCATAATCCTTGTCTTGCGCTATTTTTTTTGCTTATATTAACAAAATCTCATATTAAACCCCTCACTCTTCCGTAAGAGGCTCTTCCGTGAGGTTCCCTCGACACACACTATCACTACATCATTGTATATTGCTTGATTCTTACTTTCTATGTCTTTATCTTAAGATTTGAAATTCAGTTTTTAAGGGCGTTTTTTTTCCCCCTGATTTTATTTTTACTTTAATCTCTAGATTAATTTTTCTCAAGCTTTAAATCATGCGAGGGAACCGTGAAGAAACATACACCTGTCTTTATTTTTGGAAGACGTGATTCACGGAAACTTCAAGTATAAAACGGGTTGGTATTTAGAATGGTTTGGAAGGTTTAAATATGAGGTGTTTATTGTGTGTCTGAAACGTAGATAAAAAAGTAACATTTGCAGAGTAATTTTTTTTCTACGCGAACTTCAACAATTCAAAATTGAATCTTGTAATCAGGGAGGTACCAGCTGGTATCTGAGGAGAACGTCAAGTCAGATTCAGGGTTTGATCTTAAAAATAAGTTTTTATTCGCTTGAAATTCATAATGCTTTGTTTGATAAAAAATATTAAAATAATACTAAATATTTAACTAATAATTACAATAGTCTTTTAAAGTGCTAGAGTTGGTATAATCCATTATTTTATCAATACCGCCAACATGGCCGCCTGGTCTTTGTCTCTTGGCCCAGGCTTGGTGAACCATTGGTTGAGCCATTGGTTGCTACGTGGGATAATCGACCTCGTTACCTTCGTGTGCAAATTGACCATTTCAGACCACGTGACATCCCTTGAGAATGGTTCCTTTACGACGAACTTGTGAAAAAAATTCACATATCAAAGAACCAACTCCCAAAAGTTGAATCACATGGTCTGAAATGGGACAACAAACAACGAAGGTAAAGAGGTCGATTAAGCGTTAACTTTCTCATTTGGCCTCAACACGTTATTAATGAAGTCTTCAGGTGATCCTATGTTCCCTGATTTTCTATATCTTGCAACGGTCACCAGCCTGTTGTTTGCAATTGCTGTTGCCATTCCTAACTCTCTAGTTCCTTTCCAAACCACTTGGGTGAAGTGAGTCACAACATCGTAAGGGGACTTTCCCTTTCCTTGCTTGAAGTCGTAGTCCATTACCTCGTCATACCAGTCCTATGGGAACGGCAAAGATGGATTACGATTGGATAAGTAAATGAACTTGTAAACGTTTCTTAAAAGGTGCACTTATCCTGGAAATAGCACACCACATGCTGTGCCCTGACTTAGATCAGCCCAGAGGTTGTTTCAGTTACCTTGACCATTTCGCCGCAATGCACACATTTCTCGTCAAACGGACCATTGCATTCCTTACGCACCGGAGAAAACCAGGCCAAATTCTCGCCCTGGCCAAGTTTCCTCAGTCCTGGATAATGATAGAACTTATTTTCACGTGCTAAATAATTCGCCCATTCTTGCGCATCTTTGGTGAGTTCTGCTGACCATGCGAGAGGAGGCGAACCGTGAAGGGCTCGATATTTGTTGTGAGCTTCAAGACTCTCTTTTTTAAATCCTGTTATTTGTATACCTGCATGAAATGGAAACAAAACCCCAACATGTACATTGTTTGCTTTTTGCCAAGAAACAAAGGTACCGCAACCAAATCGCAAATAGCCAACTAGTCGAGACCAAATATTTTGCTCAAGTCCACCAACATGGCGGCTATGACATCACGTGCACGAGGACAAAAGACATGGCCGCCATGTTGGATGACATGCCAAAAGAAACCAAGACGAAACCTTTTGTTCAAGTCATCCAACATGGCGGCTGACGTCCCATGCACAAGGACCAAAAACATGGATTTTTGTTCAAGTCTTCCAACATGGCGTCTATGAAGCCACATGCACAAGGACAAAATACATGGCAGCCATGATGATTAACGCCGAATATACAACAGAATTACATCAGTTTGAGGTTGCGAGGTAATTAGCAGGCCTAGGTCCAGGCTTGACACCCGGCTGCTCGGTTACTTTTGGAAGTGTTTGTGGTACTGGAGGCTGGATTGGAAACTTTGTTGGGGATGGAGTCTTCCTACCTATCGACACAACATCGATTATTTCTCTCAGATTTTAGTTACTTTTTATTCCTTTTTTCAAAACATTCTTCTGAGCAGGTGACTGAAATCCGTGGAACACCCCCTTGGTCCAGTCAATCAATTTTATACATAGACATTAACTTGTGATAATAATATTTATTGTGCATACAAATTTCACATCCTGAAGCTTACGATATAGAAATATATGCAAACTAATCACAAGCATTACACTAAAACTATAACCTAACCTACACTGGTAAATACCCTATCCTATATCAGAAACATGTTTAATGAAATGGTCTTTACTGAGTGTCTGTCGTGACTATAGAGGATTTTTACCACGTGTTGGCAGCCATGAAAGGAGGCAGGGAAAAGAGTCCCTTTTACAGTTGCCTGCGCCATCTGGAAAGGTAGCCATGCCTTTGAATTGAAGCGAGTGAGTTGCAATGATAGAGACCTTTTCTTAACACCTTGGACAATTATTCACAGGTCCCTATCATTGCAAGCTCACCGTTTATCTCGCTTCGATGCAAAGGCAAGGCTACCTTTCAAGATGGCGCAGGGAACTGTGAAGGGGACTATTGAATTTGGTCTAATATATGATTAACATGAGAAAGAATTCAGTTTTCCAGGCGGAAGACTCTATAGTACTTTGTCTCCTGTTATGGCTGTCATCACGTGATGGTCGAAAGCCTCTATTGCTGAATACAGATGACGATCCATGCAAACAGATTGTGTGTTCATTTCCACGATTTGACTTTTAGCTTTGTAGACATTTAATAACCAAAAACATCCTTTGTTATATTTCCAGAGGAGGTAGGTACCAGGTATATATCCCCGACCCTCACCACTAGAGGGTTGACAGTTGTTTTGTTCATGTCTCCAAGGTTACGTATAGTTAATTTACAGCTTACAAAATCCACAGGTCTTGGGACATTCTTTGACGGCAGGGTCGCTTTTGTGTTGTAGGCAGTATTCAGGCAAGTAATGAGCAGCGTTATTGAGAATCCATTCACAGTCATCCCTCTTGTCTTCACATACTATCGATTCATTGAAACAAATCAACAATCTTACGTTATATTAAGCTATGCATTACGTAACATTGTTTAAAGCATTTTTACGATGATATTGTATACGACCTATTTCGATAACGTCTGTCGCAGATCTGAAATCTGAGACCGAGTAGCACGCTGCAATATGTAATATATTCACAGTCGAGCAATGTAGTTTCCTTTAAGAATGGAATATAAAACATGACCTTTGAGTTAGGAATGTTTTTTTTTTTCTTATTTTAATTAGAAAACCTTAGGCCTAGGGCAAACGTCGAACTTTCCATGCACCAATCTTAATTACATCAAAGAATGACGCCTCATTATCACCTGATATCTATTGTTTTTAATGAATTCGGTGCATGGAAAGTTCGACATTTGCCCTAGGCCTAAAAGCGCAAAATTCCGTTTAGTCTCACATCCCGGCTTCGATCTCATTTCAGATCTCCCACCGACAATGTTTTTTGAAATAGGTGTATGTCTCTTACGTGGGGATAGCTCGGGGTTATTTGCCTTATTGAAATATCATCACAACTAAGGAAATCACTATAATTGATGGGTTGCAAGCATTCCCAAGAGAGTCAAAAGACAAAAACATGGCGGCCATTGTGGTACCGTTAACAGTGGATGCTAAAAAGATATCTTTTGTTAAATGGCACCAACGCTCCCGCGAGAGGCCGCAGTGACGTAACGCGCAATCGAAGAATAAAGAGACACATTTCCCCTTACCTGTTGGTGACGGAGGTTTACCTAAAAAGTAAATAAGACCTTATAAGTCGAATTGCATAGTTCTATTTCTTTGAATTTCTTAAAGAGCAAAACACTTTGTGAATTTTAAGGCGCGTCCATTGAACTGTACTTACACCATCCGCAAGTCTTCTTGCATTGACGAATAGCAGGATTTTTCTTCCATTTTTCACAGTATTCGGTCAGTTTGTCACCATTTAGTGGGATGCTGTCACAATCGTCACGAAGGTCTTTACATTCTGAATCATTCTCAGGGTCTGTAAAGTAGGTAGACAAAAGAAACGCTGAGATATTCAGCTCATAATTTTCGGATGTATTTAGCCGCCGTTTTGGAAGAATTGATTTCTTTCGTTATCCAACATGGCAGTCATGTGTTTTGGTATGTTTTGGCAAAAGGACGCCGAAGAAAGCTTATTTTCTCTTAGATATTACATCGGCCAAAAACGTCCCTCTGAGGTATGTGAAAGAATCCAGGGTATCCACAGTTTTTCAAAGATCACAACACTCAAAAGCACAACAAAGTAAGCTTGTTTTGTCTTAGATATTACATTGACCGAGGGCGTCCCTCTGAGGAGTGTGAAGGAATCCAGGGTATCCACAGTTTTTCAAAGATCACAACACTCAAAAGCACAACAAAGTAAGCTTGTTTTGTCTTAGATATTACATTGACCGAAGGCGTCCCTCTGAGGTGTGTGAAGGAATCCAGGGTGTCCACAGTTTTTCAAAGATCACAACACTCAAAAGGACACGGAAGAAAGCTTATTTTCTCTTAGATATTACATCGAAAGAAGACGTCCCTCTGAGGCGTGTGAAGGAATGCTGAATATCTGGAGTTTTACAAAGATTACAACACTCAAAAGGACAGAAGAACTGCCCCAAGAATTTCTTGAGGTTCTCAAATGGACCATCATTGTTATATATCCAACATCAAAACAACCTCTGGTCTGATCTAAGTTAGGACATGGCTTACTCACAGATAAAACCCTGATTCAACCTCTAATAAGCTTATCTCAAGTCAGGGCACGACTAACTCGCATATCGAATTGGAGATTAACTTTTTAGGTTTTGCAGAGGATGGAAACTTCCAAGTCTTAGCAGGAGCTCAAAACTTACTATTACAATCTGATAATATTCTAGATACCTATGCATATTTTGCCGCATCCACCAGAGCAGCATTTCTTTGGGAGAGAGCAATCTTCATCGCTTTTACAGGCATCTTCCTCTCCTTGTGGTGTACACTCATTTGGTACTGGGAACACAGGGCATTGACCTTCTCGTTCTGAAAACAAAATATAATAAAATATACCTATAACAAAATAGAACTATGACAAAATATGCCTATATCTTTTACTCCGACGAAGGACTAGCGTCCCAAACGTCAGTACGTTTTTTCATCTTTTCACGATGGTCAATTTACCTTATTATCATTACTGTTTCATTAGAAACACCGACGCAGCTCACACTAGTTTTTAGCTAGTTATCTCTTTCTTATAACTATATGAATGAAAGACCTTTTTAGTTTTGGCCTAAAATTTGGCCATTTCAGCGCAATTCTCTTGAGTATTGTTTCTTTAATTACTGGTGCTTGATGACAAGTGGTTTAAACTTGGACATCATAACACTCTACCCGGTTGGCCCAGATGTGATGGAGGCCATCGATACCAGTTCTAGCCCCAGTCTGACTTAATACTCTCGGGATGTTGATAAATATTTGAGTAGAGAATTGTGTCTTTTTGCTAAGAAAATTCCGCAAATGAGCACCTAAAATAGCGGTTCGGTTTAGGTTGTCTCATTCAGTAAAGATGTTAAACTGACAGACGACCAAAAGACTAGTGGATCACTGTGTCACTTCTCGAAACAAGCTAACGAAACTGAAAGCTAAAACTGGCCTTGTTTGCGCAGACTGTTCATGCCGAGGTGATGATGTGTGACCATTTCATGACCGCGTTTTCGGAAACAACCATTGATGCAAAACCCATTTTATAAAAAAATAAAAAAACAACACATGCTTCTCCTGCAAACGCGAAAGTTATTTTTAACAAAACAGTGCATTATGTAGAAATAGAACTACAATTTCTACTAGCGATCGTACAACGGAAAATCGACGTATTCCTAGGTATTCTTTTTTAGTCTTGAATTTGATCAAATCCGTATACATCTCGTACAAACATAATATTCAAATACAAACACAAATTTCCATAAGAATACAAAACGCTGTGCACTGTATTTGAATGACAAAAAGAAGTGGTTCAAGCATTAATGCTTTTGATTCTTTTGTTTGAGGTGTTTGACGGTTGGTCGCCAAATCAATCTGCATATTTTGATTGATTTTACAGTTTGACAAACTACTTAAACAAAGGCACGATTTTGGCTGTTAGACCTAAGTATTTGGAGAGCTTTTTATAAATATTATTTTTTATTTGTTTCGTTTTTTTGTTGTTGTTGTTTATTGTTTTGTTTTTGTCTTTTTGCCATGTACGCAAAGAAATATAAAAAAAATAAAAAGATAAATAAATAAATAAATAAAATAAAAAACGAAAAAAAACCCAATATTATAAAATATTGGGATTGTTAGACGGTTGGTTTAAATTTTTTCGACCGAAGTCATTAGAATAAGTTAAGTGCAGTTACTTAGATTTAAAATCTATTGATATAATTCCCTCTGGGTAGATATAAAAAACGATTTTTTAAGCTATTTTAATCCCAAAGCATGTTTAATTGTTATTGATCAGTTAGAGTCTTCCAAGCAACGATGCAATTTTTCACTTACCTGACCGTTTGCTTTCCTCGATTCCTACAAACAGACAAGTGAACAATTTCAACAAAAAGTACAAAGTAAAAAGCTCTGCATTTGGAACGGACAATAATTTTAGAACGACTCGTTTTCTTTAAAGTCAATAACACGGCTTTTGGACATTGACAACGCAAGGATTACTTAGATGTCAAAAGTAAAATTATAACAAACAGTTTAAAAAAAAACAGTTAAAAACAAGGTTTTGTTCACTGCACACACGTCTTAGCATCCTATAAAAGTTGTACTGTACAAAAAACGTTGGGATAAAATTGTACTGCAATTCAGATCAAAACGGTATAATTCATTTGTACACATACGATCAAAGGATAATTAACTAAAAAAGTTGTTCAAAATCTCGTTGACCGCGCAGTTTAATTTTGACATGCCGAAAATGCCCAGTTGTTACAAGGATTTGGCAAAAGGAAGGGCTTTGGAGAGTAACGTTTTTGTTTTAGAAAAATATTTCATTCCACGATGAGAAACAACAATTAATGCTGGTGCAAAACTTACCCAAAAAGTCAAATGGATCGAAACTTTTCAGTGGACTTGAAAATGAATGTTTAAAATTGTGTTGGAAGATCAGAAGTATTCCAAAAACAAATAGCTTGCAAAACATCTTGTAAAAATCGCACGTTCAGTGAGGAAGAAACAAAAATATGCACCCAAGTTACGAGTGTTATTGATCGTTGATTTTTGAAAATTTGAAAACTGGCGCGAGGTTTTATAATGGCGTGGGTTTATTCTTATGTAAATTGTTTTCTTGTGTTGTTTGTGTTATTATGTTGAGTGGGTGGGTATCATAAATATTTATATATACATGTTTATTAAGTTTATTGTCGTTACAGTATCCTCTATTTCCATGTTTACACTGGGTAGTGCCTTTAGACGCTTTGTACCATCGCGTGATGGCAGCCATGACAGGAGGCACAACAACAGAAGTCTTTTCCCACTGAGAAACGGAATTCTTTCTCATGTAAATCTGATGAAACCAGATCCTGCCTCCTGTCATGGCTGCCATCGCGTGATGGTGCAAAGCCTCTTTCGATAAGGGGAAGTCAATGAAGAAGTACTTTCTACGAGAGCGAGGGAGGTTTTTCTGATGTAATGAGGACAAGATTTACAACCAATTGTCCAAAGTGACAGGCCTTGGTGAACTTGCTTTCAACCCTCCTC
Organism: Actinia equina; assembly: GCA_011057435.1. Lineage (NCBI taxonomy): Eukaryota > Metazoa > Cnidaria > Anthozoa > Actiniaria > Actiniidae > Actinia > Actinia equina. The sequence continues at coordinate 203,533 of WHPX01000974.1, forward strand.
ACAGAAAAAAAAATGAATTTCTTGGTAATGGTTTAGAGTTTAATTTGTAATCCAGGTCTTCAGATTATAATCAGAGAATTGCTGGTTTCAACACGGTGGCCATGTTGGATGATACAACAAAAGAATTCTTTGACATCTTTTGTGAAATTCATCCAACATGGCGACTATGACGTCATGTGCAAACGAAGAATTGTTGAACTTTATTGTATAAAATCAAATGAAAAGCGCTTATAAATAAAATAGTACATACTAATTATAATAAGAGAATAGCAAAATAAAAAAATAATAAACAAACGAGCAAAACAGATGGTAAAAAAACGTATAAAAATAAAGTATAAGAAGATGGAGGTCCAGAAGTCCAGAATAAACTGCGAAAAAACAAAATAAAAAAGACTCAAGATTTGACTGTAGAACCCATTGTTGCTTTTATGCTTTTACTATTTACAACGACAACCGAAATGGTTTCTCTTTACTTCGCGTGGAAAGGATTCAAGGGTTCGAAAGCCCTTTTTCACGCTTGACATCCTTGTTGTCGCCAAAGGCATCTTTTATATCTCTATCACCGAAAATAGAATTTCATAGCCTATAACATCAAAGGGACATTATCACTCACAATAGATAAATATCTTTATCCTGGTCTATGGTGGGTGTAAATTTAGCCGATCGCGAGAACTTCCAAAGTATATTGATAAACTTTTAAAAAGCTTCTGGAATTCTGCCATAGTAGGGCAAATTGAATTAAACTCGGCATACGATCATAGGCCGGCTTATGAGATTATGCAAGAACACTAAACACTAAAGATTGGAGTGGTTTATTTAGTAATGTTTTACAAATGGCTTGCTCATCTGTCGTATAAATCAGTTTGGCCGTCATTTGTTCTGCCAAGTACCTATCAAACGTCTAGCTATTACGAATACAAATAGCGATGTTTTTTTTATATATAGACTGATAGAGGAAAGAAAATTCTTATCAATACGGTTACGCTCACTAAGACAAATTCTGTGCTCGGACTTAACCTTACTCACAGATAGAACCCTGAAGCAGCATATGGACTGATCTAAGTTAGGACACGATTAACTCACAGAACTAATTATTCTAGGTTTTGCGGAAGCCATCTTCCAATGGAAGTATAGCAGATGGAGTGTCCTTTCGCATGATGTAAGTGTGGCTTCAAAGTGCCTTGAAATTCATTAGGTAGTTCATTTTTTTAAGAGCGGCAAACAAGGATTGACCCTGAGAGACAAGATGGCTGGGGTTGATAAGTATTCTATATACCGCTCGAAAATACCCTAATTTCAGCATTAAAGGCTCTTAAATAGTACAGCTTGTAGATTAGAGGCATTGTGTCAATCGTAAGCATTCATCCATTCATCCATCCACCCACCCATTTTACGATAACTGCGCTCTGATTGGTTATTTTTCATCATCAATAAGAGGACAGACAGACAGGTTGACGTTAACGAGCGTTATTGTTAAAAACAAATTGACATCGGTTTTTATGTGTCTGTCTTCTTATTTACTATAAATTCCGTCATCACATTGTCAAAGTAGTATGCCAATCCACTCGGCTACGCCTCGTGAATCCACGCTATTTGACAATGTGATGACGCAATTTATCATCATTCATCAATAAGAGGACAGGCATAAAAAACTGATGTCAATTTGTTAATTCTAAGCTACAGCATCTCTTATTACTAAGTTTCACCGCTGTTTTTTTCATTTGGTTTCCTGGTTTCCCGCAGGATTTTAATTTATCCTATATGCCCTATATATTGGTAAATATATATTCATATATTATGGTTCATGGATTTCCCACCATCTGTCGTATACTGATTATTTATGTTGACAGCTATTCACTAGTTAATGCTATCCCTTCGTCTCTATTTTCCTTATTTCATATTTTCCTTTGTTTTACTTCCACAATCAGTTACAAACATTCTTTATTGATTTGAAGTTATATTTGAATTTATATTTTATGGTGGACCGCAGGACAATGCAGGTTTCCTAGGGACATACAACTATATATGATTACGACTCAAGTTAGTATATTTTAGACAAAGACGACAACCGTTTAGGAAAATAGAGACCATACCGAATTCCGAAATAGGTTAGAGATAATTGTGATGAAAGATTTCGTAAGTGCTAGCGTGTCCAAAATCAGGGAAGGCTATTTAGGAGTAAACTGGGAATGAAAATGTGCTTCATTGTGTTTGCGTTGGAGCATTTGGGATTTAGGTCACTGGTGATGAGAAACGGAACCCATAGTAGGGGATTCCTCTCAAGATCATCAATGCGACCGAGATTTAGGTCTTCGGAGATGGGGAATAGCATCCGTTGGATTGTTGATCCAGGGTTGTCAGTATCCTGGTTCAGCCCAGTTTTCTTGGCTTCCCTCCACAAAACCTAACATACTAAGGTTGTTTCAGGGTTCGATCTGTGCCGGTTAGCCATGCCCTGACTTAGATCAGCCCAGAGGTTGTCTCAGGGTTTGATTTGTGTGTTAGCCGTGCCCTGACTTAGATCAGCCCAGAGGTTGTCTCAGGGTTTGATTTGTGTGTTAGCCGTGCCCTGACTTAGATCAGCCCAGAGGTTGTTCAGGGTTCCATCTGTGAGTTAGCCATGCCCTGACTTAGATCAGCCCAGAGGTTGTTTCAGGGTTCCATCTGTGAGTTAGCCATGCCCTGACTTAGATCAGCCCAGAGGTTGTCTCAGGGTTTGATTTGTGTGTTAGCCGTGCCCTGACTTAGATCATCCCAGAGGTTGTTTCAGGGTTCTATCTCTGAGTTAGCCATGCCCTGACTTAGATCAGCCCAGAGGTTGTCTCAGGGTTTGATTTGTGTGTTAGCCGTGCCCTGACTTAGATCAGCCAATAGGTTGTTTCAGGGTTCCATCTGTGAGTTAGCCATGCCCTCACTTAGATCAGCCCAGAGGTTGTTTCATGGTGCAATCTGTAAGTAAGAAGTGCCCTGACTTAGATCAGCCAAGAGATGGTTTTATGGTGCAATCTGTAAGTAAGAAGTGCCCTGACTTCAATCAACTGTAATAAGTGTTGGAACTTTGAGTTAGTTGTGTTCAGCGACTCATATCAGCTCAGAGGCTGTTAGGCAGGGCAGACAGAATGGCGAGACCTTGGGGGGATGCTAAAAAGGAGGTGGACAATGAATCCGAGGAGGTAAAAAGCGCATTAAGCCAACATCAAGCTAAGGGTAAAAAAAATTCATATATAAATTCAGGAAACTATCCGGGTTCTACAACGGTATCTCAAACCCTTAATTAACCGCTCGAAGCCTCCACAGATAAACAACGCGGTTGACGTGGCGTGACACAGCCGACGTCACATCCGGAACTGAACTATGATCCCGACGGTGTCACCAAAATTCATTATCGTTAGAATATGGGACTTCACCAGCAATGAAAAATTGAAAGCCAGGTTCTTAATGAGTCTTGAGGACTTGAATTTGAGTGGATTATGACAAAGAAGTTCATACTCAGTTTTGAGGCCAAGATTTCGTTCCTAAAGCCCGAGGGATGGTATTAGCTGATTTATACATTGTGGTCGCCAGCTGTGCTAGATATTGCGGCGTACAGGGGAACTTTTCCGACTGCGATTACCATTACTTTGACTCGCCTTCCGTACGATATGTTAAGTAGTTAACAACTGCAGGGTCCAAAAGATACAGAGATAAATTGTTTTTGTAGGATTCACTAGTCTTGCAGGATTAAAATGGCAGACTTAAAGTACGAATTGACAAAGCAAGAGGACAATGTTGGAAATGATGTTATGGTTTCATCTTCAGAGAAACAGCCTAGGTTAAAGCCAAAGCAAAAAACATGTGCTATTATTGTTCTATGTGTACTGGTATTTATAATCTTTTTGCTCCTCATTGGAATCATCGTTATTGGAGTTGCACTACACAAAGCCAGACAAAAACAGCCTTCGCCTTGTCTTACTTTGGATTGCATCAATGCAGTTTCAGGTAAATTCGAGATACATGTACATATATCAGTTTTATTTCCTTGAAGTGCAATATCTTAGGCATGCTTCTTGTCAATGTACACATTTATTTACATGTCAACGTAGATAATCATTTTCTAAAGTCAACCTCGGCGTTGATTAGAATTTACAAGCGAAAGAAATGTTCAGTTCGTAATATCAAATGTTTTCGTTAGCAATCTGGTCAACTTTCCAGAAAAGATAAGTCATTATCGAGCGTGATTTTTTTATCATAAATTCACTCGCTAAAGCACTCTGTTTTGTTTTGTCTGCAAGACAATTCTTTTCTACCGATAAAATCTTATCAAAAATAACCCTGATCCGTTTGTTCAGTGAAGCGCGCCGACACAACGATTATAACCTTTCAAACAACAATGTTATCCAAAATCGTTAATGGTTTTGTTGCCATCAATTGTATATCTATAAAGTTCAACTATGCTAGAAAACGCCTGGTATTTTTGTCTTGGATCACAGCCATTGCCATAATGGTTCAATAATAAAGTTTATTATTATTATGTTATTAATAGATTCTTAATAATATTCAACGATCGATAAAAGTTTAGCATAATTCAGTCAATGCCCAGCTGTGAGTTATAAGAACTGCTGTTTGTGGTCAAAACCCGTAGAACCATTTTTTCTTACACCAATTATCGAAAACATTGGGAGGCATTAGCATGTCGTAAATAATATAGTTTTAATCTATTGTTTTGATGGAAGAAAGTTATTATCTTTAATTGCGGTAGTTTGTTTATATTAAGAGATTTTTTAACCTTTTTACTTCTGCCTTACATCTTGTAATAACAGATAAACCTGGAATAAATTTGAATTATTCGAGTTGGCAGAATAATTCGAGGGAAAAAAAAAAAACACAAAAAAAATATCAACACGGAAGAAATTATGAGAAAAAGATTAAATTACACTTTTGATGGTTTTCAACCATTCCCAAGAGAATTGAATAACAAAAGACACGGCAACCATGTTGGAGGATATAACAGAAGTATTCATTGATAATTATTTTGTTAAGTTCCTCCAACATGGCCGCCGTAAAAACCATCAATTAAAAAAGATGCGTGTAGAGAGTAGACAAAATTTAAAATTTAAAAACAAAGCATGCAGTAACAGGCTCAAAAACAAAATAAAAACAAAATTAGTCGAATTAAAACAAAACAAAAAGAAAGGAAGAAAGAAAGAAAGACCAAAATTAAAAGGGCAACCATTAAGCGTGAAATGCTAAATAATTTTAACGTAAAAAACAATTACGTGTTCTCCTAGACGTTACCGATGCGTAGATAGGAGAACACTTGCCCTAACAAGTCACGTGATCCCACTCTTTAAAGGAGCAGAAATGAAAAGAGCGTCTAGGCGTTAGCAGGGAGGCGGAGTTTGAGCTTATAATAAGCGAAACAGGAGAAATAGCATTTAGATATGAAATTGAATGTTTTATAAGGATTTGTTGTGAAAATGCACTGGAGGGCTTATCAGCAAACATTTTCGTAAAATATTTGATTCTATATTTAATGCCATTTCTTCTATAGTCAACATTTCCGCAGCTAAAACTTCGCCCTTTTACTAAATTTGAGGTGCTCTTTTCATTTTTGGAGGTGGTTGTGTGACCTGTTAGTATGTGCCGTCTATTCGCTGGCGATTGGCGACGATCAAAATTCGCTCCAACAAGCATAAGATCTCCTATTGTGTCGTCGGCTTTAGATAGAAATCGAGTATTAGTCTTAAGACAAGAATCGAACTCCACTGTTATCCCAGAATTAATTAAGAAGCGAATGAGATACCCTTTTTTCATTCTTCAGTTAACATTTATTCTAATATTTCGTTCTTTATCAATATCTTACAATATCTTTTTTTATATCAGATGTGGCTCGTTCAGTGGATAACTCTGTTGCTCCTTGTAACGACTTCTACCAGTACGCATGCGGTAAATGGTCGCAAAATAATCCAACGCATGAATCCAAATCATCTTGGGACCCAATTTCACAGAGGGCTTTCCAAAACCAGGAAAAAATCAAAAATTTGATTGTTGGAAAAGAAACAAGAGGTCGTTACTATCAGGTACCTGGCTTCCAAACGCTTGCCGCTATAGACCCATTGCATTGACTGAATTGTTCTGGGGAACAAAAAATAGACCGTCTTTTCTCATGCAAAAAAAAAAAAAAAGAGAAAAAAATCAAAGCAAGGGGTTTATTTTGGCTTAACTCGATGACTGACAGTCGAAACACGGCGGAAAACCAAAATTTTTCAACGCATAGATAATATTACTGGCCAGGAGGTCCGGATAGGGAAAAACTGTGCCCAAGGCCTTGGATATATATGTTTTCAAGGCCGAGGACACAGTTTTTTTCAATCCGCTGACCGTAAATTTAGGACGGTAAATAACGTTTTCCCATTACTTTTCCGCTCGTTTGCAATGCTTTTATTGTTGATTGATATCGTTGTTGTTTAGCTATCCGTTATCACGGCCGGGAAAGCTGATGACGGCTGTGGAGGAGAATACTTAGTATCGAGATTCGTTATAATTTGTTCAAATTTGTTTTCAATTTAGAAGCAAGCATTCAGGAAGATATTTGATTCGTACGATTCGTGCGTCGATGACAACAAAATGAATGAACTTGGAGGAAAACCTTTGAAGGATTTAATGGACAGTCTTGGCTCGTGTCCAGGCTTAAATTCATCGTGGAACGAGAGCTCCTGGGACTTCAAATCCGTGATCCTTGCAATCAACAGGGATTATACTCCGTTTGTGTTCTTTAAGTTATGGGTCCAGCCGTTGGAAGCGAATTCTTCAGTTAATGGGATTTTCGTAAGTTTGCTACCCACCTGCCCACCTGCCTACCTATGCCCACCTACCCACCTACCAACCTACCCACCTATACCCACCTACCCACCTACCCACCTACCCATCTACCCACCTACCCACCTATGCCCACCTACCCACCTATGCCCACCTACTCCTCTATACCCACCAACTCACCTACCCACATATAATGTAACCAAGTGTCCAATCACTTCTTTTAATTTTTGTATAGATGCAGTCTGGAGGAATGAGCCTAGCTTCATCGCGCTACAACTCTAACCACACAAGAAACATGGAAGTATGTTTTAATTTTTTTTATAATCCAGTTTTCCAACTTTGTGCATATATTTTGTAAACACTGTATATTGTCTTTTTGACTTCTACGATTGAACATTATGAAACGCCTGAAGATCTTATGGAAACCTGTAAAACAACCTCTAACGGCTAACTCACAGATCAACTCTGGAACAACCTCTAGGCTGATCTAACTCAGGTCATGGCTAACTCACAGATCAACTCTGAAACAACCTCTAGGCTGATCTAAATCAGGGCACGGCTAACTCACAGATCAAACCCTGATACAACCTCTGGGCTGATCTAAGTCAGGGCATAACTAACTCACAGATAGAACCCTGAAACAACCTCTGGGCTGATCTAAGTCAGGGCACGGCTAACTCACAGATCAAACCCTGAAACAAACTCTGGGCTGATCTAACTCAGGGTATGGCTATTTCACAGATTGAACCCTGAGACAACCTCTGGGCTGATCTAAGTCAGGGCATGGCTAACTCACAGGTTGATTGAACCCTGAAACAACCTCTTGGCTGATCTAAGCCAAGGCACGGCTAACTCACAGATTTAATCAAAATCTTAAACCTCTATTTCTTTATGAACGTGTTTTTTAGATTAAAAAAGCATACAAGGCTCATATGATGCGGCTATTAAAACTTCTTGGGTTGAACCAAAATCAGTCGCAAGAAATGATGGAGAGCGCGTTTTCAGTGGAAACAACAATAGCTGAGGTTAGTATCAGTTATTATCATTCCAGTAAGGTCTAACGCCAATTCTGATTGGCTGCACCAACTGCAGAACGCAGCGCGCACATAATTCGAAAAAAAATTCATCAGCTAAATCGCAATTTTTCAATAGAAATATTGACTTATCATTATACATAGTTTCAAAGCCTTCAGGTTGGAATAATAGTGATTTTAATGTGTTTATAGCTGTCACGGAATGTGCCTGACACTTATAAAGAAGAGGTGCTTACCATAAGAGAAATGGATAAAGATGAAGAGAAAAGAAAGGTTGGATTATCGATCAGATTTTTTTATTATTTTATCTGTTGACTTGCAATGAACGTTTGTGGGACGCTTCATGTGGCGAATGCAAATGGTCGGTTATTCTTACTTGCATTATATCTAAGCTATCGATGCAAATATTCCATTGTTCTTGAATAAAATTCCATTCAATGCGTTTTGAACGACGCCTCCAAACAAACGTGAATAAAAGGATAAGAAAAAAGGCCTTAATTTTGATTTTTATTTACCCCGACTGAGTTTGCGCATACATATCAAAAAGTGTCCCACATGGAAAGGAGGGACGATTGAAGTTACCTTCTTCAGTGACTCATGCAATATATCGGGTCTGCTGGTCATAGCAAGGGGTTAATCATCTACGGTCCTAGGGGCCGACTTAACCTCTCCCTTAGGCTTCGGCCGAGCTTCCTGATCAGTCTGTAAATCCAGGGATAGCGGTGTCGGGGTCGAAATCTTCGGCGTAGCCGTAAATGCTTCGCGCTGCCATACGACGGTTCAGCACTCGATGTCTGGAAGTATGGTCCTAAAATTATTTATCAATAAAAATGATAACCAAAAAACCCGGACTCCGTAAAAGATAGATCAGTTTGGAAAATAATAAGTAATTAGGCAAGCTCAAGGACGGAGGCAGAAATGTTTGAGAGGGCAGTGCGGGGGAGGGGAAGGGAGGGGAGGGGAGGGGAGGGAGAAGAGGAAGTGGGGTCTGGACTCAAACGTATATTAAGCAAAACCTTTTGACGTCCACCTCAAATGAAAACTTTTGCTCAACTTTGAATAATTACATATATCATTCTTTATTTTTTATTCACAAAATATATTTCAAACATGTGGCAAAACTAAGTCACTAGGAAGGCACTAAGGAAAGAACAAATGAAGGAACGAAGCTAATGACGAAGCAACGTCCGTAAGATCCTGCCTTTGAAGTCCTGTGAGGTCCTGTGATGTCCTGTGAGTTCCTCTGAAGGAGAAAGCAAGGGGACGTTAAGAAAAAAAAGCTGAATAAATAGTGCTCACTCATCAGTATCACTATCAGTATCAGTATTATTCCGCTATTTCCAACTATAAGTTGATCAGCAGGGACTATATAGTCTAATTTCTCAATTTCTCGATTTTCGTTGTAGATTAACTGGTTGGACTTCTTTACGAAGCTTTTCGAGGACACAGACTTTAAACCTACAGAAAGCACCCAAATCGTTGTTCAAAGTCGTACTTTTTTCAAATCACTCAATCGATATCTTTATAATGCATCAAAGAGGTAAAAAGAAAAGACAGGCAAACCGCCCGACAGACAGACAGACAAACCTTTGATGTAATTTTGACACATATCAAACCACTTGTCATTCCTTTGAATATGTTTCTTTGATTAAGTTAGTACATAGTTTTGCGCAGTCATGTAATGCATATTTTCAAGCCTATGGTTTAACAGTAAATCATACTCAAGGTAATGACATGGGGACGGAAAAGTGCTCTCTCCTACTCCCCGGTGATGTCCAGATGGGAAAACATTTACGTGTATGGCCAAAGGACAAATCTAACGTTCAACACGTTGTAATCCTTTTTTTAGCTTTGTTCTTTCTGTTTATTTTCTTCAATAATATGCCTCCTCGGCTCTGGGAGCGCTTGAGCGTAATGTTGTTCCATTTCAGACCACGTGTCATTCCCTTGAGAATAAGATTCTCTGATTGAGTTGTATCCATATTCATGTGTCTTCTCATGTGCAACCGAGCACAAACCTTAAACAAAGAAATGATACTCTAGGGAATGACAGGAGGTCTATTAAAACCATTCTCTCTTGTTACTACAGCGACCTAGCTAACTACATGATGTGGCGATTGATTAACCATTACTCCAGTATATTATCCAAATCTTTCCGTCAGTCGTTACACACCTTTTACAAGGTCTTCCGGGGAACAGTGCCAGAGGTACCTCGATGGGAAACATGCTTGATGGAAGTCAAGTCGTACTTTGGGATGGCTATAGGACGCATGTTCGTCGAGGAAGTCTTTAGAAATGGCAGCAAGGCTGAGGTAGTAACCTAGGCAATCTTTTATTCGCGTACATACACGTAACCTAGGTAGCCTGTAATAGCCCCCTTACATGTGACGTTAAAGGAGCTTAATTTGAGGACAAACCAAAAGATTTCCAATATCCTGAGAATTGGAAACCTATTGTTTTGCCCTCCAAATTGAGCTGCATTCCTACGTGCTGCAAGGGGTAAAAATAATTTAATATTTCTATTGCGCATGTTAATGTATTGGGAGATACAATTGCGCAAAGAGGTAAAGAGATATATTGTTGAGGCTGCGTTCTCTTGTTTTCTTCTTCAAGGCCACAGAGATGGTAGAGAACATTAAAGAAGTTTTTATACAAGACTTTGATCAAGTTGATTGGATGGATAGTAAAACACGGGCAGTTGCCAAGGAAAAGGTGAGTCTTTTGTCATGCGGGAAGTACGTAAATCTAATCAAAACGAAAAAAAATTATCGACGCCCCGTTTACACTAGCGATTTTTTGGGCGATTGTTGCTGTGATTTTTTTGCGATTTTATCCATAATAAATAATGCCAAAGAATTACTTGTTAAGTTTATTTTCCAGGATACCAAGATTTTCATAGATGAATGTCTCTCTTCAAGGATGAGACAAAACCTTTCATATTTCCGAAAATGCCACGAAAATCGCAGCAAACATCGCCAGTCTAAACGGAGCTTGAAACAAACCTTGGGCGAATTGAAGTCAGGGCAGTGCTCACAGGTCGATAGTTTTTTAAATAAATATACTATAAAGGCAATCAAAGCCTTTCAATTCCTACCACGCTGTGAAGGAGTGAAAGAGTTTTGCTGTTGAACTTATGAATTTAAAGAACACTGAAGCATTCAAATCAATATTCGTTAATTATATCATATCCAACTGTGATTTCAATAGGTTCTGTTATCAGATGTAAAATGTTATTATACTTGAAATTTCGCCTCAGTCAACAGGGACATTTTACTTAAGGATCGGTTAAATTTTAAAACCTAGAGGAAGAAGCTTCCTAAATAAATACATAACTAAATGAATTTCTCCGCTATTTCAAATATCAGGCAAAGGCCATGGTCGAACATGTTGGTTACCCTGAGTTCATCATGGATGATAGCAAACTAGCTGATTTATACAAAAAGGTAAATGTATTGAATGGGAACCGTCTACACACGCATCTTACTGACACTAGAGAAAAACGTTTGCGCATGCGTGCATTCTAAGAACGTTTTCTAAGAATTTAGAAGAGTTTTAGTGAGAAAATGTTTATTTTCTCCGAAATGTACAAAACATTTCACGAGTATACTTTTGTCAGACCAAGATACTGTATTAACAAACACAATATGAAAGAATTAGCCTTACGTATTAAGCATGGACACAACATTATGGTATTTTGTGAAGTCCATTTGTCATGCTTGTTTGAAAGTCCAATTTACATATTTTCACAAATAGCATGAAGGCGTCTTGACTAATTTGCATACGGATCAGAGCATGCGCAGAAGTTTTTCACTCGTGTCCATCTACCTTTTCCAACTACCTTTTTTCACTTTTGCTTCAAAATTGTATACAAAACATACAGGTTTACTAAATGTGTAATCACAGTTCTCTCTTGGTTTAATTTTTTTATAGATGGATGTGAAGAACGACACTTATTTTCGGAATTACTTGTCTATCGATAAAATTGACAAGATTAAGACATTCGAGAAAATGGGAAACCCCGTTAACAAGGAAAGGTGAGTAATAAACTAAACGTATAAAAATAATAAATAAAAAGTAAAAATAGAGTTGTGTGGGCAAGAAACATAGAAACAGAAACAAATATTTTATTTTTAAAATGGACGGAAGCTATTATATTCCAGTCATCAGCGTCATCATTATCAACAGCAGCATCAACACTAGCAGCAAAAGCACTGAGCACAACATCCAGCAGTAGCATCATCGTCGTCATTCTCGACAACAACTTCATCATCATCATGTACACCGTTATCATCAAAACTGTCATTATCATTATTATTATTATTATTATTGTCATTATTATTATTATTATTATCATTATTATTATTATATTTTATTATATACACACATTACGCCTAAAAGAAACTACAAACAATACAGCAGGCAAAAAAAAGTTATTATCAACAAATTATTATTATCATCGTTATTATTGTTATCACAAAGATCACCATCACCTGACCACCATTATAGCCTGTAGAGCGGTGCTTTCAACAATACCCTTTATCCTCATTTAAGCATTCAAGCATTCTCAAGAGAGTTAAAAGACAAAAACATGGCGGCCATTGTGGTACCATTAACAATGAGAATGAGAAATCTTTTGCTAAATGGTACCAACATGGCCGGGATGACGTAACGTGCAAACGAAGAATACCACCTTAGATTATCATTTGAATAAAGCAAGACAATACTTATTTTAATGTCTTTGTCTTTTCTTCCAGCTGGGAAATGTCTCCAACAACAGTCAATGCCCTCTATAGAGGTACCTCAAACTCCATCGGTAAGGAAGTAAAAATCACACCTCATACTCGTAATATACTTAATGAGGTTCTGCGATTCTTTTTTGCGGTGTTTGTTCAATTTTGAACCTAGCTATATAACATTTTTTTTACAATTTGAATTTTGAAAAAAATGTAGAGGCTTTGCACCATCATGTGATGGCGGCCATGACATGAGACACAACAATAGAGCATTTCCCCCTCAGAAAGGGAATTCTTTCTCATGTAAACCAGATTAGACCAGATTCAATTGTTCCTGCCTCCTGTCATGGCTGCCATCACGTGATGATACAAAGCCTCTATCGTATTGTCTGTTCAATAAACGAATACTTTCTTTTAATTTGTTTATATTTTTAACCTAGCTATATAACTTTTTTTTGCAATTTGAAATTTGAAAAAAATGTATAGAAGCTTTGCACATCATGCGAAGACAGCCATGTCAGGAGGCACAGCAATAGAGCATTTCCCCCTCGGATTCTTTCTCGTGTAATTAAATTACACTAGACCGGATTCAATTGTTTCTGCCTCCTGTCATGGCTGCCCATCACGTGATGGTGCAAAATAAAATGGTGTTAAATAAACAAATACTTTCTTTTGTTTTGATTATATTTTTATTTATAGATATTCCTGCAGGAATTCTACAAAAACCTTTTTTCTCTGAGACCTACACAAAGTAAGATGTCGACTAGATATGAAAAAACTCAAACTCCACGATGGGAATATGTTAAAAGTAGAAACATATGTTCATAGTTTAGTTTTGTATACTTCCAACAAATTTCCAAAGCACAAGTGCCATTCCCAACAATCCTCCAATAGTCCCCTTCACAGTTCCCTGCGCCATCTTGAAAGGTAGCCGTGCCTTTGCATCGAAGCGAGATGAACGGTGAGCTTGCAATGATAGAGCCATGTGAATAATTGTCCAAGGTGTTAAGAAAGGTCTCTATCATTGCAAGTTCAACGTTCGTCTCGTTTCGATACAAAGGCACGGCTACCTTTCAAGATGGCGCAGGGAACTATGAAAAGATCTATTACATATTTCATGATATTTCTAGCATATTATTAATGAAGAAACTTGTTCTGTGCACAATTATAAAGCACTTGGGGATTGACAGAACACTTGAAAAGAATTCCTCTACGCATAGTACTGCTCTTAACACTTCTTTCGTGTTCAGCCAAACCCTGGTGCTTTAAAGCAGCACTGCATGCGCGCGTTTCCTGTTTCTTCATTTAATCGCACATAATTTTGTTGCGATTATAACTTGATTGTATCTTATTCTTGATCTAGTTCTCTAAACTTTGGTGGCATTGGCTCCATCATTGGGCATGAGATGACCCATGGTTTTGACAACGTAGGTGAGTAAAACGAAAACATTATCTGCAAGGGTGATTGGTGATTTAGCAGTAGTCTCAGGATTGATTCCTGGACTCAGCATCACATCTCTACGTTGATGCGAGGGTTTTCTTCAGTTTTCTTTCTTCCGCAAAACCCAAAACGCTAAATTCCAATTTGGCGTGAGTTATAGCCTTGACATGGATCAGCCCAGAGGTCGTTTCGGGGTTCATTCTGTCAGTTAGTCGTGCCCTGACTTAGATCAGCCCAGAGGTTGTTTTAGGGTTTGATCTGTGAGTTAGCCATGCCCTGACTTAGATCAGCCAGAGGTTGTTTCAGGGTTCAATCAACCTGTGAGTTAGCCATGCCCTGAATCATAGATCAGCTTCGTAGTTGTTTTTTAGAGTTCTATAAAATTAACATTTAATAAGATTTTGAATTAGATTAAAAGTAAACGGTTGCCCGCTGAGCGGACAGCGGTGTTAACAGGTTTTTATTTTTTTAGGGAGGACCTACAACCAAAATGGGAATCTTAAAAAATGGTGGTCCAACTCGTCAATTGAAAATTTCAAACGTCTTACGAAATGTTTCGTGGATCAATACTCCAACTTTACGTACGAGGGTGCAAATGTAAGTATGACTGCAGAACAAATAGAATCAAAAGATGATGCGGTTGAGTTAAATCGGTATTTTTATGACTTCGAAACGTAAGATACTGACTTACAGCACCACGTACGTACACGGTACGAGTTGCCTTAATATTGACTTCGAAACGTAAGATACTGACTTACAGCACCACGTACGTACACGGTACGAGTTGCCTTAATATTGACTTCGAAACGTAAGATACTGACTTACAGCACCACGTACGTACACGGTACGAGTTGCCTTAATATTGACTTCGAAACGTAAGATACTGACTTACAGCACCACGTACGTACACGGTACGACTTGCCTTAATATTGAAAAGTAGCACCTTATTGGTGGTGTGACAATGTTTTACCAATTGAGCGTGACAAACCTCTAGGGGAATAAACAGTTGTTTTGAAACTCGTCGAGATATTATCATACCTTGCATTCCAAGATGGATGCCATATCGTCGAAGTGATCCATTAGGTACAAATACGGTAAGCACGGAGGGGTTGGCCGTATTTTCCCCGCTCATTTGAATAGCTACGTGCCTTATGAATGTTACTCATTTCATCTCGTCTAGTTGAATGGAGAAAGCGTCCTTGGAGAAGTTATAGCTGATAATGGCGGTGTAGAAATATCCTTCAAGGTTAGTAGACGAGGTTGGATATTAGCCTTATACAGAGTGTAACCATGTGACTCGAAGTCCCTTGAGATATGAATGAAAATGAAACAACCGAGAAGCTAATGTGGGATACTTTGTTACCGAGTTAACCAAGATGGTGGCCATAACGTAACATGCGCATGCTCTAGACAGTTTGTTGTGGATATGTTTTAGGGGACGAAGTAGACGCCATCTTGTTATTTATCCACAAGAACAGCCCCACAATGCACCGCAATGTCAACTCGACCCAGTTTATTCCTCAATGTCATCGTGACTAATATTATGCTAGCCTATTCTCCTCTCTCTCTCTCTCTCTCTCTTCTTTTCTCTCTCTCTCTCTCATAAATTTTAATCGTTTTTATCTATCTGTAGGCTTACAAACTGTGGGTCAAAGCACATGGCCAGGAGCCCATGCTACCAGGAATCAACCTTAGTCACGAACAAATGTTTTTTCTCTCCTACGCTCAAGTAAGTTCTGACATAGGTTTCCTGTGTTAAAAGTTTGGCCCAAACTATTGTGAGGTCGATTGGTCTGATTCACGTTTTCCCCATTTACTTTCTCACGCGGTGGCCATGTTGGCTGGAACAATAGATTTTTGCCCTTCTAGCCTCGCATTCAAGTGTTTCAGGATGAGTTTGAATAGGCAGAAAAAAGCCTTTAATTCTCATTAATATAATATCCATGGCTGCCGCGTAATAAAGTCGTTTCTATTAAATGGAAGTCCGGCCCTAAATTGCAATCGTCTTCAATTTGTTTATTAAGAATTCTGTATGAAGTATAAGATGTATAGGAGTAAATTGAATCATTCTCCGAATCTTTCAGATATTTTGTGCTTCTTACAGTAAAGGATCTGCTGCGAGGATGATGTCATACGCTCGACATCCTATCAACCCGTTGAGGTGTGTATTCTAACACATAGTAAAGGAAAAGGGAAAAGATGAGATAAGGAAGGATGGGAGGAAGGAAGGAACTTACGAACGAACGAACGAACGAGAAGTGATGAAACTGTAATACTTAGTCTGGCCTCTACTCCTGGCTTGGGTGACCCTACTATGAGGCTATGCTACTGCCGGCATAGCTCGGAGGGTTCTCCAGACACGTAAGTCCCCTAACCACAACAAGATAGTGATCCATACTAATGAAAAGTTTTATTTTATAGAGTCAAAGGAGTGATGGTCAATTCACATGAGTTTGCCAAAGCCTACAAATGCCCTGTAGGATCTCCAATGAATCCTGCCAAAAAGTGTAAAATTTGGTAACTTAGATGATGAATTCATTAGCCATTGGTCGCCATGTTGGCTGATTTACTAAAAACCCATTAACGCGATAAGTCTTCTCTCTTAGTCATTCAATATGGCGGCTGTGACGTCACATACACACAGGCACCCCAATAATTGCTAATTAATTTGTTTCATAAAAAAACTGTTTTAAATTTCAAGGGAGGAAACTCAATCATCGCAGTTGTTTCTGTGATTGAATTTTATTTTTACTTTGTATTTTACATTATTTAAAATCTTTATAGTCTATTTCGAGATAGTCTTGAAATAGTCTCTCTCGGTCAAATCATGCTGGGAGAGATGTGGGAGAATTGTTTATGAAATCACCCAAAATGCCATGTGACCTATTTGGGATAGTTTACTAGTATAGCTAGTAGCTAATTTGTCGCTGAGGAGTCCAAGTGACGTAGAATTCTAAATATGAGGCACGCTCTAAATATCTTTCTATTAATTAATAGTTAACACTTAGACCAAGAGAAACAGTGTATTTCATGGTCCTAAGAGAACCATGTGTCCGTAGACTATGACAACATATCATACGAAGAAATAACCACACACAGCATGAACTCTTTGCTTTAGCCAGGCTAGCGAGGTGTGTCAGTCAATAAGTGTTTCGTATTTATCAAATAACACAAAACATTTGATTTGATTTGATTTGCCGATTTTTTTCATGATAGCTAAGAACTTTATTTTCTCCAGTGAAAACACTTACGGTTTTGTTAGAGGTTGCTAATGGGGGTACCCAAAATTCCCCTTCACAGTTGCCAGCGTCATCTTGAAATGTAGCCACCTTTTTTAACACATTGGACAATTATTCACATGTCTCTATCATTGCAAGCTCGCCGTTCGTCTCGCTTCGATGCAAAGGCACGACTACATTTCAAGATGGCGGAGGGAACTGTGAAGGGGACTATTGACAGCTAACTACTAACCCCATTGACACCCTCTTGCTATTCATCCTGAATAATGATTATCGCGTGGTACCCTCTTTGCCAGTGAGAATAGAAAACAAATTTCGATACTTGGTACATTAAAAATGGATATTTCTGGACTATCAGGATACGAAACGCATTATACATTCCATGATTACTGCAAAAGATGTAGCATTTTTATTTAATTCTTTCTATACTTATATATATTCCAACGTTGTCCACCATATTAGCCGGCGTATAATCAATATTTAATAATTGAATTTACTAATAATGTAAAATTAATGGGATCAATAAATGGAAATACTAACCACTTCACTTCATGTCTCCCGATGATGCGTTTACAGCCGCGACAAAGAAGTCAGTTACTGTATTCATCAATGGGCCTGCCTCACATAAAAGCCATGTGTAATTCAGATAAGAATGAAAACCACTGTTTAACCTGCATACATTTATTTTCAAAGCACTTAAATACGAGGCTACGCGTGAGATAATCTCTTGTTCCAGTCAACATGGTTGCTGCGTGAGAAAGGCCGTTCTATTTGGCGATTCTATGGCATTCCATAGGCTCGTGTACTTGAAAAAATATGTCTTTTCCATGAACGCTTTCATGGGAAGACTTTGCAATAAAGTTCCTATCCAATAATAGAGAGCAGTAATATTCTCAAAGTGACAAAAGCTTTTGTTAAAATGGTTTGTACATTAAAATCACAATGCCAATGTTTGTAAACAATATTCCCACCTATATAGTTCAGTATCTCACTAGCTAGACATACTAGTTTTACCCCAGGGCTGTTTCGCTATGATCTTCTTGATAATATCTTCTTTAATTCCACATTGTTGGGCAGCACCCCAGTAATCTTCAAGATCGTTGTAGACTTTTCTCTTATGGTCAATATTTAACCTCGCACAGAGCTGGCACGTCCAAGGCGCGTCAATCACAACCTTATACTTTTCCTTCCATTCAAAGTACTTGTTATATTCCTTATCGTTCAAATCTAAATGCTGAAGGTAATCTGCCAAAGCTTTGATAGTTGGAAAGTCCTTGACATTGATATAAGAGCCGGGAATCGCAATCTTGTCGTATTCAGCGCCACCCATTACGACAGGTACTATTCCCATTTGAAGACAAAACCAGTATTTCTCCGTGATGTAATCTGTACAGAAAGAGTTCTCAAAAGCAAGAAAAAATTTAAACCTTTTGAGATGCTTCTTACAATCGGGGGAATCTTGCAGGCATTTTCCTGAAGTGCCCCCTACACGGGCTCCAGTTTTACCATAGACATATATCTTTATCAAAGTTCGAAGTCTCCGCACGTATTTATCTCTGAGCGCTCCAGCATGACTGCACAGCCACACAACAAGAAGATCCTTACTTTCTAAATACTCTAAGAACGCGTCTTTTTCTTCTTTAGTTCTCTTACTACTTCTTGGGTAGAAGTATCCGTATGGACGGAATATATCTGAATCTCTCCTGTAAGACATCGTCCAGTTGAATAATCCATTTATCATGTGGCTTTCTGGGATATTTTGAGGACTTTCGGTAGGAAAGAATATCCATCTTTGATTGGCCGTTCGTGAGAGCTGTAACGCATTCAGCTCTGATCGTGACACCATGTCTTGTGCATGGAAAATAACAGCATCCGCTTTCTTAAAATCTTTTTTATCATAAGTTAAAGTGCAATGATAATGAGGGCACGTCATGCCATCCCAATGGTTTAGAGCAGTCGTGTCTCTCAACCACCCCCATGGGAAATGACCGAAAAATCCCGTATATACGAGTAATAGTTTGTATTGATCATTCGATTTCGTTTTCACCATGGCCGACATTTTCTTCCATAATGACGAATCCTTCGAATAGTGTTTCCCTTCCTCTCGAAACTTTTCCACAAAAGTATTAACAACTTTGAGATGATCCTTGTCCATTGATGTTATTATAAGATCTTTGGTTCCATTACTTCTACTGAAGTGGTATTCGTAAAAAATAAAAAGTATGGCGGCCAAACTACAGATAAAAATACACCACGTGAATGCTTTACATTGTTTCTTTCTAGAAGATGTTCCGCAGTCTTCTTTTGCAGTTGCCATCTATGCAATAAACCCGCGTCTGAATTACTCTGTTAAACTTATAGTTTCAGAAAGCTTTCGATTGATTGCTGACATCAAAATCCATAAATTGTTTTAGCGTGCCGTGACACGTATAAAGCTAATCATTCCAAAGTATGACTCGTTGCATTTTGCATAACTTAGCATAAGGTTTAGAACCGAACAACTTATATAATATATTTCTTGAACTCTAAAGAAAACAAGAAAAAAAGTCAAAAACTCACCATTTAATTAAATTGCTTGATTTTCTATATTTACCTCTTGGTATTAAGATTCTATTTTAGATTTCTGAAAAAAACGATTATGCAAAAGCAGTATTCACTGATATGCTCCACTTGTTGTTTTGTTATGGACTGTATTTTTTTCCATTTTAAATAGCAAGCTACCAGTAACAATGTGCAAATTGTCACGCATGATCATTTGTCACAAGAAGACATGTTATAAACCAAACGTCTCGTGTATAAAATTTGACTCTTTTTTCTTGACTTGAGGAATAACAATTTTGAAGGAATTACACCAGAAGTTGTGCGAGCAACAGTTGCAGTTTCATCAAACTACCACAATGTAACGGTAAACTGCCTTGAGCTGCACTGAACTAGCAATTATCTTGAATTGAAGTTTACAGAAGAGCATTAACCAAGCGGGTAGATCAACACTCAAATCATTTCGAATTCCTCTACGAACTATAAAAAGGTATTCTTTTATTACTGACTAAAATTCTATATTTTCAAATGTGTTTGCAATGTTTGTGTTTGGGAATGACGTCTATAAGCTGGCCAACGTATCATTTATGTTTTACACATTGTTCCCTATTATTTGACGAAACTATTCCGATTCTCTGCTCTGCTCTGCTCTGCTCTCTCTTTCTGTGGTTGATAAAAGTTTAAATTCTCAGTGATACTTTCATTGGTGAGCTTCTAGCACTAATAACAGTTTCAAACCTTATTTTTGCAGTATTCTTCCATTATGTCCAGCGGTCGCCATCCATAATGTCAGGCACCAAATCCTTCGCAGTTGTCATAGCAATCTCGCTCTTCATACTCATGGTCATCTATGATACTTACTTCAACAAGAAGAGCATTTTAATGGGATTAAAATCAAAAATAAAGAATTCTTCTTTTGCAAGAAGTCGTGCCCTGGAGCACAAACTTTATCATAATTTCACAAGAGATCGTGTCATTCACCTACAGTACATTATTGATCAAATGAGACAGTATTATGGAATGAATAGGACACAGAAGCTTGAAAACACGTCCTCCAGAGAAGGGAATTTTTCTTTAAAACCCAAGAAGGTGGTTTTGGGTTATACGACCTATTTTGGAAACAAACCTTGGGGTTGGATGAAAAATTCCTATGAGTTTAATCATTGGGAAGGCATTCAATGCCCCTATTTTACCTGTGAATTGACATTCAATAGAAGAGACAGACAACGAAGCGATGCTCTCATATTTCATGCACGTGACATGCCACCTTTGGATACAATGAGATACATTCTAGAAAAAAAAGATCCGAAACAAAGATGGATATATTTTGCAATGGAAAGCCCGATGCATAACCCAAGAACAGTACGCCTATACGACATGTTTAATTGGACTATGAATTATCGAAAGGACTCCGATATTTATCGACCGTATGCTTATTACTTTAAGTCTTTTACCATTCCTACGATGCCTGCCAACGAGTACCTTAAAGGTAAAGATAGACTAGCTTTCTGGACAGCTAGTAACTGCGGTCTATTGCGCGATGAATATGTTAAAAAACTCTTGGGATATGTCAGTGTTGATGTTTTTGGGGCATGTCGTTCAACCGTCGGGGCCAAAGACGTTGGCGACTGTCCGCACGGTTCGCAAGAATGCGAAACCATTTTAAAAAGATATAAATTCGAATTAGCGTTTGAGAACTCAAACTGTGTCGATTATATAACTGAGAAATATTGGGATGGAATCAAGAAAGGGATTGTACCAGTTGTGATGGGAGGTGGACATTATGATGAACGAACAGCCATTCCAGGTTCTTTTATCAATGTTATGGACTTCAAATCTGTTAAAGACTTAGCAAACTATCTGGTCTTTTTAGACAAGAATAATGATGAATACGTAAAATATTTTGCTTGGAAATCAAAATATAGAATAACGAATTATCCACCATGGAATTGTGTGGTCTGTGCACGACTATATCTTGATAGTGAACCAAAGTTTTACGAGAGACTGGATGACATATTTGATGCTGAAAAAAACTGTGGCAAAAATGAGAAAGAACTTAAGAGAATGATTGATTTGTAGGATACAAATTTTAACAGCGAAACAACACGACTATATCTTGATAGTGAACCAAAGTTTTATGAGAGACTGGATGACATATTTGATGCAGAAAAAAACTGTGGCACAAATGAGAAAGAACTTAAGAGAATGATTGATTTGTAGGATACAAATTTTAACAGCGAAACAACAGCTGAAGCGGAAGAAACAAACTGGCACTAAAGTAACTGCCAGTCTTTCTATAAGGTAAATTTAAAGTTTTGGAATAAATTAAGAGTCTCGAAAGATAAATAATATGAATAAATTATTTTACAGCTCATTTTACATGCATTTAAAAATCTCTTTTTGCCTGCCCGCCATATTAGTTGAATTTAACCACCAAATTATCTTCATTGGTGGTATTCACGGCCGCCATGTTGCATGAATTGAACGAAAGATACGTAATTTTTATTATTTAAAAGGACTTCCCAACATTAATATGCCAAAACCATAATCACTGAAAAACTTCAAAATTTACAAACCAAAACTCCTTAAAACGAGCAGCTGTTTCAAAAAAAGGTTTAGACGCCTTTTTAAAATTACCATGCAAACGTGCCTTAAAGTGTTTACAAGAAGTATAGCGTCTTTTTGACTGTGGCGTCGGAGCAACCGTTGCTAAAGGTCTTTGTTCAAACTAGGGACGCTAGCTTTCCTATTTTGATCGGTTGTTTTAAAACTACCCTGGCGAATATTCGATAAAGAAAGATGTCAACACCAAACGTATATTGAAAAACACGTATATAAGGATATAAGGACTCCTTTTGAAGATTACCAAACGTACCTTTTAAAAGTGTTTACAAGAAGTTCAGCGTCTCTGACTGTAGCGTCGGAGCAACCGTTTCTAACGTTCTTTGTTTAAACTAGGGACGCTAGCTTTCCTATTTTGATCGATCGATTGGGCCTGTTAGAAAATGATTCATTGTTGCTCAGATTCAATAATTGAATTGAACGAAAGATACGTAATTTTTATTATTTAAAAGGACTTCCCAACATTAATATGCCAAAACCATAATCACTGAAAAACTTCAAAATTTACAAACCAAAACTCCTTAAAACGAGCAGCTGTTTCAAAAAAAGGTTTAGACGCCTTTTTAAAATTACCATGCAAACGTGCCTTAAAGTGTTTACAAGAAAAGAGCGTCTTTTTGACTGTGGCGTTGGAGCAACCGTTGCTAACGGTCTTTGTTCAAACTAGGGACGCTAGCTTTCCTATTTTGATCGGTTGTTTTAAAACTACCCGGGCGAATATTCGATAAAGAAAGATGTCAACGTATATTGAAAAACACGTATATAAGGATACAAGGACGCCTTTTGAAGATTACCAAACGTACCTTAAAAGTGTTTACAAGAAGTTCAGCGTCTCTGACTGTAGCGTCGGTCTTTGTTTAATCTAGGGACGCTAGCTTTCCTATTTTGATCGATCGATTGGGCCTGTTAGGAAATGATTCATTGTTGCTCAGATTCAATAAATACTGAATCCCTGAATAACTTATTTCATTATTATCAAGAAAGCTTTTCGGCAAGACTGCAAGCGAGATCGAGGTAAGAAGAGAATACGCCTATTTTTTCTCTCTTGTCACTTATTTATAATCTCTGTTTCTAACAAATCAGAAACAAAATATTTGGTCAAAGCCGTTTCAGCATTTAATTTAGCTATCAGAAGTTTGAAAACGAGTATTTCGTTGACGGTTCCGAAAGCATTATTGATACATTTTTTTTCTTCAAAAACTTGAAAGTTTGTTTTTAACCGCCACACGGTAGCTCAGTTAGTAAGGGCGTGTCGGTCTGTTGTGCGGAAGGTCGGCCGAACCAACGCTCAAGGTCTTGAAATAACTGGAGGAGAAGGTGCTTCATTTGTAATAAGATCTTCAAATGGTTAGACCTTCTAGTATTCTCGGATAAGGACTTTGAAACGGTTCTCCCTGTCTCCCAACCCTTCCTAACCAGCAGTAAAATGGGACGTGGAAGAACCTGTTGAATTATTCGAATCATTGCTATCCCTATCTGGAGGCATAATACTAACATACTAACTAATCACTGGTGATTGTAAGCTGCACGGCTGCTACTAGCGCCTTAATATGCAGCCTGTAAAGTCCTCCAATGATCTTGTAATGCGCCATTGAGCTCCTGGAAATGGGGCTATATAAATTCATCCTTTACCTTTTCGACCTCTATTTCTGTTCCTCACTGCTATCATACACGGAGTTTGATTCTACTTAACAATCAAAAATAGTTGGCGCGAAGAAACTCGGCCAATGAAAGTTCATAGTTAGAATTCGATTTTTTCTTTAGATATGAGTAAGAGTATATTTCTCAGCATCTTCCATATCATTATTTGGTAAAACCTTTCTGAGCAACAATAAATTATTCGATATTTTCTACTCAACAGATATTCACTACAACTCCAAACTAGCCAAGAATCTCGTTTAAGATGGAGGAAGATATAATAAATGTGGATGATATTTGTAATAGTTTCCTTGTAACTGCGATGTATGGAAAAAATCCCAATGATTGGCCTCGTAAGACAATAGCTGTATGCAAGATCATCTGTACTGATAAAAATGGCGGAAAATGGGTATCTCTTCAGATCTACAAGAATGATAGTCGTCATGCAGAAGTAAAGCTCATTGAATACCTTCGATGGCTTGGAAACGCATTAAAGGCCAGGAAAATTAGAATTAATATTTACATGAACTACTCACCCTGTAGCGATTGTGCTAAAATAATACTTGGTTATATAAAAGAAATGAAATCGCTAAAGAGAGAGATTGAAATGACCATTACATTTGCCAACTTCTATAAAACACATGAATATACTTATAAAAAAATGGATGGGACCGAGGGAGGAAATAGCCGGGAGAACGCATGCTTAAACATTAAAGGTCTAAAGGAGCTTCATAAAGAAAATGGGGTGAAACTTCGATTGCTTGGAGTGCATGTAAAATGGGAAAGATTTCTAGACATGATTTGTACTGAAGAAGAAAAGGTTGAGTGGTTGGATGAGGCTAACTCGCAAGAAAGAAAAGATAGGGAAGAGTTTGATAAGAAGTTCTGGGACGACAAAATTTTGGGGATGGAAGGAGCTACACAAAAACTCAAAACGACGACAATAAGTGATGAATCCGAGGATGGTAATAGTGACTAGTCACCCTCCTTTAGCTCAAATTTCAGAGTATTTCGTTAGTAATGTCCAGTCACCCCCCTCTTCCTAGAATTCCTGGTAAAACCTTTGTAATAGTCAACCCCCCCGCCCCCCTCTTCTAAATTTCACGATCCGCCCCTGAACAATGTATTTCAGTTGAGTAAGCTATCGCGGCTAATACCAACTGATCCACTGTAAGGGACACATATTTAGCAGAAACTTGACTAATTTCATGAGATTTAACATGATTCCATTATTTAAAACAACTAACATTTTGTTGCAAGTATTAGGCTAAGTAAGATTGGGTTAACTTTTAGCTTTAAATATAAATCAAGATAAAAACGTTTGAAATTGTAATAACGCGTTTTTGGGGGTGTAATCAATCAAAAAACTGTGCCAAAATGAAAAGTTTCTTAATTGAATTTATACTATACCTGCTCTAACCTGTATAATACTGATTATCAGTTTATTCCAAGTTATTTTTGCGTGTACAGATCATCAAGAGTTTTGGTCTTTATACAGAAAATGTATTGACTTACGAAAAAATGTTTTAAATTTACCTTAAACGTCTTCAAGCTTCTATCTTTTTTCTGTTTTTTTACTCCTTCATTTAATTTTTCGATACCAAAATAGGTATTTTCAACATTTTTTGATCAGCCTTCAGCAAAATAAGTGGGTTTTTACCCTCTGGTTACACTCCAAAGACGCAAAGGGTTATGGTGGTGTGAAAGTCGAGAATGGGACAACGTTCATGCGATTACAGGTGTAGGAGATGTTTTATAGTTTAATCTTTTTATGTTGTATTATAATATAAATGAATAAATACAATGAGGAGTGTCAATAGAGTATTGTATTAGCTTATATTTATCCATATAATTAATATTGCATATTAATAGCTCGAGTAGCTTACTTACCATATATATTAATATTATTAATAGTATCGATAGATAACAAGGTTCAGCCCAAAGTAATGATGACGCGACAACAGGAGAGTAAAATATATAATAACATGCATTTTAACGATTTGTAGTAGGTTGAAATCCCTTTTAAAAGAACAATTATTGTAATATGTTTATAGGGTTTGGTGATAAATAAAATAATTAAAATCGAAAACTCAAGCTCGATGATTTTTGTTATTTTATGTAGAAATCAAAAGAGTGAAATG
Organism: Actinia equina; assembly: GCA_011057435.1. Taxonomy (NCBI): domain Eukaryota; kingdom Metazoa; phylum Cnidaria; class Anthozoa; order Actiniaria; family Actiniidae; genus Actinia; species Actinia equina. The sequence continues at coordinate 229,717 of WHPX01000974.1, forward strand.
AGGGGAAAGGAAGGATAAGGGGGAAGAAAGGATGAAGAAGACAACTTAAAGAAAGTGAAAAGCAGAGAAAAAAAAGAGATTTGATCGATTTTTACCCATTTTCAAACTTTTGAAAATACATGAATGTTTTACGAAGCTAGGATACAAAATAGGTCGTTTTAGTTTTAGCCAAGCGGACCAAAAGGGAAAGGAAAAAGAACAAACTGCAGTCGCCTTCAGGTCAGCCATATAATATTATGAATCTTTACGTGAATAAAGAAAAGGATTTGCCACACGAATTTAACGATGGATCTTTGAGCATCTCCTTTAGAGACTCTGACGCCTCTCATTCGTTATTAGGAAAAGCAGAACCAGCGCTGAATCGATAGCAATTCCATTCTTACAGTAGGGCATAGCTTGAGTCCACAGTTCTAACAAAAGAAGTTAGCAGGTAATCGTCACATTCAAAGAAGCTGAACGTTTTGTAAACTCCTTAAGGTACGTTTGGTAACCCGATGTTCTGTTTTACCTCTACTTTTAAGGGAAAACGAACATTAAAGATTTAACTGGATCACCTGATTGTGAATGGCAAATAATAATGATTTTATTAAGTTGTAGGAGGTACCTAATCCTCAAATAAAACCAAATATTTTAACATGATTTTTTATAAAGATCGGTGTTATAGATAAAAAAAACTTTGAGAAAAGCTCACGAGAATTTTCAGTCTTGTCTCAGATCGATGTAGCTGAGAAGAGAAAAGAAGGGAGGACAGATGAGATGTTAAGTCAAAAAGGCGTTGAGCGTTTCTTTTAGATTATGTGACACAGCTTTATTGATGAGACCAAGGGCGCTAGGGCAAAAATTGGTGTAATTTTTAGCCGTTAGACTCTGTTATATTGGTGTTTTTTAAACGTTAGAAACTGTTTAAACTGTTACGTATTTGTACTGCTATGTGCTGGCTTGATTTGTTCAGTTTTCCCGTCTATATACGCCAAAAATATTGCTGTGACCAACGGTTCAATCGTACATAACGAACTACTGTATCCTATACCTGCCTCGTGACCGCTTATGTAAGCGTACGTGTCGGTTAATAAGTTAATAAGTTAATCCAAATCCCCTAGAATAACCAAGAATGCCTGTTCATTCCAGCAACTTCCTAATAAGGCAAACACTTTCACTTCAAACACGTGCATTGTTTGACCAAGGAAGTTACTAGTCGGAGCTGCTCGACACAGTGAGAGACGCTGCTGAGAACTTCTTGTAGGCACTTTAAGGTACGTTTATTAATGTTATGGTTGGTTTTCCTTTTTGATTTTTTGCTTTAATTACTGAAAGTCAGCGATGAACAGATTTAATTTTCTATTACGTCTTTGCGTCCCCAGTTAGACCAAAAGAAGCTATTCAGGGTGCTCGACACAGTCAAAGACGCAGAACTTCTTGAAGACACTTTAAGGTACGTTTATTAATGTTATGGTTGGTTTTCCTTTTTGATTTTTTGCTTTAATTACTGAAAGTCAGCGATGAACAGATTTAATTTTCTATTACGTCTTTGCATCCCCAGTTAGACCAAAATAAGCTATTCAGGCTGCTCGACACAGTCAAAGACGCAGACCTTCTTGTAGACACTTCAAGGTACATTTATCTTATTATCTGCTTTCCTTTGAGTTTTGCTTCGATTTTTGAAGATAATAGGAAGTATTATTCCAAAATAGAGTGTTTTATGCCCATATCCATGAAGCTAGTGTGAGAAACCAAGGGCGCTAGGGCAAAAATTGGTGTAATTTTTAGCCGTTAGACTCTGTTATATTGGTGTTTTTTAAACGTTAGAAACTGTTTAAACTGTTACGTAAATGAACTTCATTCTTGGTTATTCTAGGGGATTTGGATTAACTTATTAACTTATTAACCGACACGTACGCTTACATAAGCGGTCACGAGGCAGGTATAGGATACAGTAGTTCGTTATGTACGATTGAACCGTTGGTCACAGCAATATTTTTGGCGTATATAGACGGGAAAACTGAACAAATCAAGCCAGCACATAGCAGTACAGATACGTAACAGTTTAAACAGTTTCTAACGTTTAAAAAACACCAATATAACAGAGTCTAACGGCTAAAAATTACACCAATTTTTGCCCTAGCGCCCTTGGAGAAACTAACGCTTTCGAACCGAGTTATCGGGCAGAATGACGCGTCATCATCCGGGATATTGTTACAAATCAAAGAAGCATGGCGCAATTGTCGTATAAAATATGTCACGCGGAGGGAAAGTGGGGGGAGTAATTTTCCCAACGGACACAAAGTAGTAGCTTCCTTCTGCTTATTTCTTGTTGCCTGTAGTACTTTACAATGAACTCATCTGAGCTCTGGATATGGCTCTTGACTAGCTGCCACTTCGTTGTGCACTGTGCTATCAGCTCTTGCTCTTGCTCTCTACTTACTCTCTCACTACTCAAGTGACTGAAGTGCACTCTGAGTGAGCTCGTATTTAAGGGCTAAGCTTACGCAATACCTCACCCAACCGGTCTATACTAGGTCAAAGTAGATTAGACCAGTTAAGTCAAGTATGACGTAAGAGCTTGAGACAGGTGTTGACTTTAGGAAAAAGTACGAGCACTCAGTTCTAAGAGCTAATCCTAAAAATCTGTCGATGGTGTTTGCTAACTTCATAATTACTGAGAAAGCTTTTGGCGAGACCGCAAGCGAGAGGTAAGAAGCGCCGGAATACGCCTAGTTTTTTCTCTTGTCACTTATTTATAATCTCTATGTGTCTAGCAAATCAGAAACAAAATAGTATTTGGTCAAAGCCGTCATAGCATTTTATTTAGCTATCAGGAGTTTGGAAACGAGTATTTCGTTGACGGTTCCGAAAGCACTATTAATAATTTTTTTTTTTAACTTAAAAGTTAGTTGTTTTAATTTAACCGCCACCCGGTAGCTCATCAGTTGGTAAGGGCGTGTCGGTCTGTTGTGCGGGAGGTCGTGCGGGAGGTCGTGCGGGAGGTCGGCCGGACCAACACTCAGGAGTACCTGAGGAGAAGGTGCTGCCTTTGTAAAAAGATCTTTACACGGCGGGCGCACAGCCATCGAAATCGGAACGGTTCGCCTGTTCTTTTGGTCAGTGGTATTTCGCGTGCCAACAGGCTGGTCAAAAACAACATGGCGGCAAAATTTGATGTAGAAGAGGTATTGATGCAGGTTTTAGACGATGATATGGATAGAGAAAGCGATGAGGAAGAAGAAGAAGAGGGGGAATTAAGTGAAACAGATAAAGTGAGAGTAGAGATGGAGAAATTAGAGAAGTTAATCGATTCCTTTGACAGTGGCGAAAGGTTTAATTCAGAGTTGTTTAGAGAGAATGCCAAAAAAGCTCTTTTGCCGATATTGTGTCAGTCATTTGCATCTCTACAAGTGACAGGAAATAAAAAAAGAGGTATATAAATGAAAAAAAAATTAACAAATGACAGACGGCCTCTAAATTAGCTTTGCGAGGCTGATCAATTTGGAAAATATTGAAAAAATTAATTAGATTTACGAGGGTATGGCTTGATTCAAAGAACACACTTTTATTATAATTTTGTACTGCATGCATTATGAAATCAAGCTATATATTTCACATTGAGTTGTAACTGTAGTCTTGTAAAAAACATATAAGATTTACAATAAACAAGAAGAAACATTTTTCTCGACTTCTTGCTATTTTTAATTAGACTTATAGAATACATTTCCTTTACCTTAATAATAATGGTGAAGAGTTATTTATCATTTTATTGGCCTTCTATAAAGCATGCTTGAATGGATGTGTAATATTTAATAATATTACTATTCTTTCCATCATTTCTTGTGCATCAAAAATATTTACCCAATTTGACTATTTTTTGTCTATTCAATTAATACTCTCTCCCTCTGTACTTATCTTCTCTTTAGATTGTCAAGCAGCTTCTCTTCACTTAAGTTTACGCACAATTAATGTAGGATCAGTTCTTCTGGATGAATCCCGAATATGGCTGAATGGGATATACCGCAGGTTGGGAGGAAAAGTGGGAGTCCGCAGGCCATACTATGGGGAAATCTCAAGAAATATACCATATGATCTCTATTCAGCTTTGCGACAGGTCTTAAAGGATCTTAAAGCTGCTAAGCCAGATTGTTACATGGCTGGTAACAGAAAGGGTGATGTTGTCACTATAACTTCTCTTGATGTACTTGAATGTTTTTTTTCTGTTCTGTCTGGATTATGTGTGAAGGATGTCAGGCCATTCCTGAAGCGAAGACTGACTGCAGGCTGCAGATTCAACCACCAGGTCAAAATCCTTGTTTCACCAGAGAAGGATTTTGGCTTGGTATACAAGAAGAAAATTGGTCACCTGATAGTCCAGTTTTACTATGGTGAGTGGAACTACCATGGCAACCCACAGCACTTTGGCTAAAAAGTACAAAAGGCATTTTTTGTAGAGAAAACCTGTTGTATTTATAATGATCTGATTGTAATTTGTAATCGCAAGTATGATTTCAGCTGTTTGCATGACACAATATTCAATTGCCACTTAATTATGTCCATTTTGAAATCACAACTATAAATATTCAAAAGTGATAATAGTCAAAAGTGTGCATTTCATTCATAACAAAAAAACTTTTTTTTTCAAATTATTTTTGCCTATACAGAAACACAATCAGGACCCCAAGGTCCTTTCCAAGAAGTGTCATCCATCCAACTCACTACCATTCACATGTTGATTTTTCTGATGAGGGAGGAAAACCAGTTTAACTGAAGAAAACCCTTTTATCAAAGAAAGAAAACACATGCATGAAACAAACTCAACTCACATATTTATCATCCTTGCCCTGGCTGGGATTCGGTACCAGAATACATTGGTCGAGCCAATCAAATCTTTATTAATCAAGTTTTTAAAGCAAGAAAATGCACTTTAATAATTTACAGCATTATACTATTTTTTCAACAATGAAAAGGCACCTAGTGCTTTATGATCAGTGTTATCTTTCCAACATGCGCAGTAGCACTTAAGGGCTGTTTGTATGGGATGAACCAAACCAGTTTAGCAGGCTGTTTTCTCTTATTTTGTATCCCCAGCTCAGGGGAAAGAAAACAAAAGAAACCTGCCTAATAAACTGAGCCGAATCAACCCATATCCATAGCTCCCTTATATTTAGATTACATAGTTATTATTCCAACATGTGCAGTAGCACCTATTTTACATAGTTATTTTTCCAACATGTGCAGTAGCACTTATTTTACATAGTTATTTTTTCCAGCATGTGCAATAGCACTTAGATTACATAGTTATTTTTCCAACATGTTCATAGCACTTAGATTACATAGTTGTCTTTCCAACATGTGCAGTAGCACTTAGATTACATAGTTATTTTTCCAACATGTGCAGTAGCACTTAGATTACATAGTTATTTTTCCAACATGTGCAGTAGCACTTAGATTAATTACAATGATGTCTGTTAAGCCCAGGTCAGACTTTGAACTTTCTATAAACTAATTTTAAATAATGGAAGTTTAGGCAGTCTTGCTTGATATAATTATGTTTGGCTCATGGAAAGTTTAACGCCTGACCCTTATATGCCAAACAGTTTTTTATTTTTTCATATGAGAAACATATACAGTATTTCGTAGACAATTAAAATATACTGAATATAAAACAAAATAATTTGGAGTCTACTTCTGATCACTAATAATTTTATATCCCTTCAATGAATATGGAAGCTCACTGTGTATAATGTGAAAAACATGTAGCTGTTGTTTCTATAGCTGCCACAGGTGAAATAAAAATCTACCTTGATCATAATATCAGAGGTAAAAACTTATTTATAGTTTCCAGTTTAACCTTATTACATGTTGTTTCAAGATGTTTTCATTTTACTTGTTTTTAATGAGAGCAACAACTAGGAATGAAAAACATAAAACCCATGAGATGTTAAGTTTATAATACGGCACATCTAGTGTGTAATTCTATTGACTTTCATGTTCACTTGGTATCATGGGTTTTATGTTTTCATAAAACAACAATATTGGCTTTAAAATGCCATGTTAAGTTAATGGTAAGATGAATGTAAGTTATAGAGTTGAAACATTGTAATTCATTCATATAAATCACAAATATATCACAACAACCACCTCAAGTCAGACTTCAATTTGATTCAGTTTATTTTATTCATGGTTGTCCAAATAAGATGAAAAACATACTGTTCAAAGGGAAACAAAATTAAAATTTGTTAGACATACATCCAAAAAAAACGTATATATTCATGTGTAAAATAATGATTATGAGTTAATGTCATTAAACCTGTAAAATAGAGTATTAATTAAAATGCATGCCAAATGCAACATAAACTCAAATAAAGCAAATGATCCCAATTTTCTTTAACAAATGAAGTTAAGAATCAAAAATAAATTGCCCTTCAAAAACTCAGGCATATTAGTATAGTTTAGAAAAGCTGATATAATAACAGGTTTAATGACATTTGCTAACAACACAATATTTTCATTGAGCTAGTTTAATCAACCTACCCTCTTTGTCACTTTCAACTAACTGGGATCTTATTGGGTGCAGACAATAATGACATTGTGCATCCTCTGTTTTTTGTCAAATCCACAATAGCAAAACTCAGGTTGTGAAGTGCGGCTTGGGATATAAGGCGAGGAAGCAGCAGTTGCGTCTGATGTTTGATTGTGGCCACGCTCACGTAACCACAATAGAGAAATGTATTCGTGCATGAATACTTGCTGCCATCTTGACTGAAAATTGGTATTTTCAGCATACCTAGAGATAGACTTGTGTTTTGCCTCCCGCCCCTCCATTGAGTTAAGCCCCAACCCCAACCCATACTTTCCTTTCATGTCCCTTGTGTGGTGTGGAACAATAAACCCAAGAGTCCAGACCGAGGGGTGAAAACTAAAAACAAGCTGGTAGATTCTAAAAAACGTTCTGCATAACTGCTCTAGTCTACTTACCTGTTCCTCATCGATTTCAATTCTGCTAAAAAGAGAAATACAGTCTCGCAAGGTCAAACATAAAAATGCCAAAGCATGAAGGTGAGACCTGGCCTTGGCATCTCTCTCAAGGTCTACATGGGCACTATTGTCAACACAAGAAATAAGAAACATAAAATTATGAACAAAAAGACGAGAGTCTCTACCAGTGAACCTGTAATCAAAAGATCTTTCCTTGCCACGGTTGTCGTCAAACCACTTCACCACTTTTTTGGCCAGCCTCTTAAGTCCACACTTTTCACGTAGAGTTCTGATATAACAAGAAAAAGGAGACTTCGAAGGAACCTGTTCAAATAAAAACCCATGTGTTATGGATAATTTCAAAACAGTTTCTAAAAATTGACGATGAAGAAGAGCACACAAATTATTTTTCAGATGTAGTGGATCTACATGTGCTCTATCTATAATACGACCAAGAGGAGGGATAAACTCCTGTCTGCTAGACTTGCTAGCTATAAATGAGGTGATCTTATTCCTCTTGTTAGACTCAGAAAGGTTTGATTTGGAAAGCTTCTGTTTCAATGCATTCACTTCCTTTACAACCGCTAGCCTTTCATTATACTTCCAAGGATGCCATTTATGTTTTTCTTCTTTTCCAAATGTTCCGTCGATGCAAACACCAGTTTCCTTGGTAACATCTGAAAAAGAGGAAAAAAAATTTGGCACTATTACTGAGTTCACCACTAATGAATGCTAGCATTTTCATATCATTTGGTAACTCTGCAATAAAGAATTTCACATTAACAGATTGATTTTTGTGAGACAGAAAATAAGTTTTATCCTCAACAGTTTTAATTTCTTTGCGAAGTTTCTCCAGATATCTCTTCACAGGTATGCTTCCTCACTACAGTTGGCTCCAAACAGCAAGTAGTTCTCATTACTGCTAAGGACAGCTCTAGTGACATTAAGAAAGGCAACAAGCCATGCGCATGCAGTGTCATCAGCACCAAAAGGAGCTCCATCGCCACCTAGTGAAACATGAAAAGTATAGGGTTCATTGTTAAACCATGTCAATTCATATTTAGGACTAGACAGATAATATTTAGCCAATGCCAATAGCGTTTCCTCCAGACCCCTGTAACAGCCTTCCACCTTTTCTTGCAAACCTTCACATAGTGTGTCAGTAACACTGTATACATTACCTATGGGAATCTGCTTGACAAAAGACATCATCTTTTCAAAAGAAAGCAAATTAGGAATTGGACAACCAGAAACCTCCAAACGTACATTCTGCTTACCACTATTGTTACTCTCATAAGCTAACTCCCTGTATATTTTTCTATATTTCCTCTTGCCCATGACACCCCCACTATAGTACACTGCTACACTTCTAATCTTATTTGCTTGTGATTTTTCATAACGCTTTGCTTTGATCTTGATCTTCTTTGTCACCTCTTTCATTATTCTTCTGTCCTTCATAACTTCATCAGCAACGAGACTTGTTCTGCACTTCTTTATCACTGTACTGACCAATCCAACTTCACCTGGTTCTCTATTTACAGTACTGCCACCATGAATTTTCTGTGCTGCTTCATATGTTTCCCTCCTTCTTTTTCTTACTACTCTCTCACTAGATTTCATTGTTGTTGGGGTTTTCCTCCTCGATGTTTCTGACCTAATCGACAGTCATAACATAAACAGCAAGAGATGAGTACATAATTTAAAAGAAATACTTTACCTGAAATATTTAATAGCTCTACTATGTCTACCTATCTGAATTAACTCTGCCTTTATCCAGTTCTTTTCTAATACTATACAGCTTCTCGACTTCATCACTTTGTTTTCAACCTAAAGACATGATTATTATTTTTAAGCTAAGATTAATAGGTACACAAATAAGCTTTATGCCCATATTTACCATACATGCATTTTAATACAAGTGTACACAAAACAAAGAGATCTTTTACTACTGTTAAAGCAAAAAAAAAAATGCAATTTAGCTTGCTATCAGTCTAGTTGACAGCATAATGTGAAATAAAAAAGTTTTGTGAATGTAAATTAAAACTTATAATTTAGTGGAATTGCATTTCAACATCTAGGTATCGCGTGCGCTTTCCTTTTGAATTTTCAAAAACAAATGTATTTTCAAAATAAAAATATGATAGGAACCGTTAATAAAACAAATCATAAACTCTAAAAATAAACGAAAACGTCGATGGTTTCAAATGTATAATTGAGATTCATTTTAGAAGTTCAATCGACCAGTTGGCTTCGTCAAATAATGTAAGGAGTAAAAATATTTAGATGTACTCGAAGGTATTATCAACAAATCAGGACATTTAAATGCATTAATATAAAAGACATTGGAAATTACTTAAAATACGTAATTTTGCTTTTACCTACCTTCTTGTCAAGGTTCTCGCAGCTCTTTCGCATTGAGTCAAGTTTCTTTCGTTTGGAATTCAAAATCTTCTCCGTATTTATTATTTCTTGATTCAATCTCTCAATATTTCCAGTGTTGTTTATCAAACCATCCTGTAATGCCTTTGTTTTCTTCGCATACTCTGCCAAGTTAAAACGAGGCATTTTCGCGCGAAAAAAAAGAACGATTTACATGGTTTTGAGCTCAATTTCTCAAAAAATAAAACCAACAAATTCTAATTCCACTCTTCAAAATTGAAAACAAATAAAGTTAACATAATTTATCTTAGCTCTGACAAAATTTCCCAAGCCTTAAAATTGGCATTCAGAGCAAAATTCGCACAAAAGCGTTAAACCCTTCTTAGGAATGTGAAGCTTTCCTTCTCTCTTCGATCAAACTAGCTGTCGTTTGGTACCAAAGCAAAGGTCTTCCTCTGCTTTTTCCGATTCAGCAAACCGGAAATTCACCGAAGTGATACGATTGCATTAATAGGCAGCCAAATCAACTCGGTTTTCCGACTAACAATTCGGTCCCAGACTCCAAAAATTCAATCACGGTCAAAATGGCGGACTAGGATGTAAATGTTTCCGATTTTCGATGGCTGTGCGCCCGCCGTGTTAATTGGTTAGACCGTCAAGTCTTCTCGGATAAGGCCATAAAACCGTAGACCCTGTCTCCCGGCCCAACCCTTCCTAATCTGCAGTAAAATGGGGAACGTGAAGAACCTGTAGAATTATTCGAATTATTCCTATCCCTATCTGGAGGCATAATACTAACATACTAACAAATCACTGATGATTGTAAGCTGCACGGCTGCTACTAGCGCCTTAATATGCAGCCAGTAAAGTCCTCCACTGATCTTGTAATGCGCCATTGAGCTCTTGGAAATAGGGCTATATAAATTCATCCTTTACCTTTTCGACCTTTATTTCTGTTCCTATTTCTGTCCATCAACAGTTATTAACTTATAAAATGTATCTACCCATAATCCTTGTCGGTCTCAGCTTTGTAGCTTTTCGACAGGTGACTAACTTCATTAAAATAAGCGTATATTTCTCAGCATCTTCCATATCATTATTTGGTAAAACCTTTCTGACCAACAATAAATTATTTGATATTTTCTACTCAACAGATATTCACTACAACTCCAAACTAGCCAAGAATCTCCTTTAAAATGGCGCAAGCTCTAATAGATAAGGATGATATTCGTAATAGTTTCCCTCGTAACTAGATGTATAAAGAGACAGGTGATTGGCCTCATGAGACAATAGCTGCATGCAAGATCATCTGTACTGATAAAAAATGGCGGAAAATGGGTATCTCATCAGATCTACAAGAATTCTTTTCGTCATGCAGAAAAAAAGCTCATTGAATACCTTCGATGGCTTGGAAACGCATTAGAGGCCGGGAAAATTATAATTAATATTTACATGAACTACTCACCCTGTAACAAGTGTGCTAGAAAAATACTTAAATATATAAAAGAAATGAATTCACCAAATAGTGAGATTGAAATGACCATTACATTTGCCAACTTTTACCAAACACATGTATATACAGAAATCGACATTGACATTGCAAGCGCAAACATTGAAGGGCTAAAGAAGCTTAAAGAACATAAGGCGATGAACTTCGATTGCTTGGAGTGCATGTAAATGGGAAAGATTTCTAGACATGAGTGAGTTTTTTAGTCTTACTGAAGAAGAAAAGGATGAGTGTTTGGATGAGGCTTGCTCAAACGAAAGACAACGTAGGGAAATACAAGATCAGATGGTCTGGGACAAAATCTTTAATGACGGGGTCGGAGTAATCACATCAGGACTCAATAGTGATTTATTAGTCGCTATGGGTAATCTATCGGTTAGCTGTAAAGAGAACATATTTGGTAGAAAAACATGACCAAGTGCATAAGTTTTGTTATTAAGTTTCATTATTATTCAATAATTTAACTGAGACGACGAAGAATGTTTTTTATCGTATCCCCAGCAATGGACTGTGATTACTAGCCTAAAGCTGAGTAGCTTTAAATACATGTGAAGGATAAATCTTTTGAAATTGCCTAATTGTAAACTCTGCTACATTAAAATATTGTCTAGATCTCTTGGTATTTCAGCTGATTAATACTTTAATAGATATTTGGTATTGATATTGGTATCAGTATATTAGTTACTAGATTATTGTCTCTTGGTATTTCAGCTGATTAATACTTTAATAGATTATTTGGTATTAATATTGGTATCAGTATATTAGTTATAGATTATTGTCTCTTGGTATTACAGCTGATTAATACTTTATTAGATTATTTGGTATTAATATTGGTATCATATATTAGTTACTAGATTATTGTCTCTTGGTATTCAGCTGATTAATACTTTAATAGATTATTTGGTATTAATATTGGTATCAGTATATTAGTTATTAGATTATTGTCTCTTGGTATTACAGCTGATTAATACTTTATTAGATTATTTGGTATTAATATTGGTATCAGTACTATTAGTTACTAGATTATTGTCTCTTGGTATTACAGCTGATTAATACTTTAATAGATTATTTGGTATTAATATTGGTATCAGTATATTAGTTACTAGATTAATTGTCTCTTGGTATTACAGCTGATTAATACTTTAATAGATTATTTGGTATTAATATTGGTATCAGTATATTAGTCATTAGATTATTGTTTCTTGGTATTTTAGCTGATTAATACTTTAAGTACTGTTGCATAAACTCGCAGGAGTGTTTTATCAGGATTTAAAAGCACGAGGCGTGGCCGAGTGTTTTAAGACCTGATAAAACACGATCTGGGAGTTTATTGAACGGCTTCAAAAACTGATGATGTATGTTATCATATTGTACCGAATTCTTTACGAAATGAACCTAGTTTGATAGAGAAAATCCATGTTGAAGTTTATGCAAATGAAGACGAATCTATATCAGATTGTAAAACCTCCTTCATGGTCATGATTTCTATCGGGTTTCCTTCATGAAGTATTATGCCTTTTTCAATAGATTATTGGTATTTATAGAATATCAGTGTTTGATATAACCTTTTGGGTATGCACCAAAAACAGTCATGGGAACTTTAAAACTGAAAAAAAAATCTGATTAATTCCTTATTAATTTTTAATTTTAATTACTTTATGTGCCAACGTTGTTGTGGATTAGGTGTAGGAGATGTTTTATAGCTTACTCTTTATATCTTGTAGCATAATAATAATGAATAAATACAATGAGGAGTGTCAATAGAGTATTGTATTAGCTTATATTTATCCATATAATTAATATTGCATATTAATAGCTCGAGTAGCTTTCTTACCATATATATTAATATTATTAATAGTATCGATAGATAACAAGGTTCAGCCCAAGTAATGATGACGCGACAACAGGAGAGTAAAATATATAATAATATTCATTTTAAACGATTTGTATTAGGTTGAAATCCCTTTTAAAAGAACAATTATTGTAATAATGTTTATAGGGTTTGGTGATAATAAAATAATTAAAATTGAAAAACTCAAGCTCATGATTTTTGTTATTTATGTAGAAAATCAAAGAGTGAAATGAGGGGAAAAGAAGGATAAGGTGAAGAAATGATGAATAGACAACTTAAAGAAAGTGAAGAAGCAGAGCAAAAAAAGAGATTTGATCGATTTTTACCCATTTTCAAACTTTTGAAAAATACATGAATGTTTTACGAAGCTAGGATACAAAATAGGGGTCGTTTAGTTTTAGCCCAAGTGGATCAAAAGGGAAAGGAAAAAAGAACAAACTGCAGTCGCCTTCAGGTCAGCCATATAATAGTTATGAATCTTTACGTGAATAAAGAAAAGGATTGCCACACGAATGTAACGATGGATCTTTGAGCATCTCCTTTAGAGACTCTGACGCCTCTCATGTCGTTATTAGGAAAAGCAGAACCAGCGCTGAATCGATAGCAATTCCATTCTTACAGTAGGGCATAGCTTGAGTCCACAGTTCTAACAAAAGAAGTTAGCAGCTACTCGTCACATTCAAAGAAGCTGAACGTTTTGTAAACTCCTTAAGGTACGTTTGGTAACCCGATGTTCTGTTTTACCTGGATCACCTGATTGGGAATGGCAAATAATAAGCATTTTAATAAGTTGTAGGAGGTACCTAATCCCTCAAATAAAACCAAGTCTTGTCTCAGATCGATGTAGCTGAGAAGAGAAAAGAAGGGAGGACAGATGAGATGTTAAGTCAAAAAGGGCGTTGAGCGTTTCTTTTAGATTATGTGACACAGCTTTATTGATGAGACGACGGCTTTTGACCCTTTACTAAAATTCTTGGAAAACCGAATGAGCTGTGGATCAATAACACGTTCCTAATAAGGCAATCACTTTCACTTCAAACACGTGCATTTTTTGACCAAGGAAGTTACTAGTAGTAGCTGATCGCCACAGTCAGAGACCTGCTGAGACTTCTTGTAGACACTTTAAGGTACGTTTATTCATGTTATGGTTGGTTTTCCTTTTGATTTTTTGCTTTAATTACTGAAAGTCAGCGATGAACAGATTTAATTTTCTATTACGTCTTTGCGTCCCCAGTTAGACCAAAGAAGCTATTCAGGGTGCTCGACACAGTCAAAGACGCAGAACTTCTTGTAGACACTTTAAGGTACATTTATTAATGTTATGGTTAATTTTCCTTTTTGATTTTTTGGCTTTAATTACTGAAAGTCAGTGATGAACAGATTTAAGTTTCTTTACGTCATTGGGTTCCCAGTTAGACCAAAAGAAGCTATTCAGGGTTCTCGGCACAGTCAAAGCGCAGAACTTCTTGTAGACACTTCAAGGTACATTATCCTATTATCTGCTTTCCTTTGAGTTTGCTTCGATTTTTGAAAGTAATGTGAAGTATTATTCCAAAATAGAGTGTTTTAATGCCCAGTATCCATAGATCCGCCCCGAGAATGAAGCTAGTGTGAGAAACTAACACTTTCGGACCGAGTTATCGGGCAGAATGAACGCGTCATCATCCGGAATATTGTTACAAATCAAAGAAGCATGGCGCAATTGTCGTATAAAATATGTCACGCGGAGGGAAAGTGGGGGGAGTGATTTTCCCAACGGACACAAAGATTCGGGTCGTTCCTCAGTTGCTTTCTTCTGCTTTATTTCTTGTTGCCTGTAGTACTTTACAATGAACTCATCTGAGCTCTGGATATGGCTCTTGACTAGCTGCTACTTCGTTGGCACTGTGCTATCAGCTCCTGCTCTTGCTCTCTACTTACTCTCTCACTACTCAAGTGACTGAAGTGCCTCTGAGTGAGCTCGTATTTAAGGGCTAAGCTTACGCAATACCTCACCCACCGGTCTATACTAGGTCAAAGTAGATTAGACCAGTTAAGTCAAGTATGACGTAAGAGCTTGAGACAGTGTTGACTTTAGGAAAAGTACGAGCACTCAGTTCTAAGAGCTAATCCTAAAAATCTGTCGATGGGTGTTCGCTAACTTCATTATTACTGAGAAAGCCTTTGGCAAGACCGCAAGCGAGATGTAAGAAGCGCCGAATACGCCTAGTTTTTTCTCTTGTCACTTATTTATAATCTCTGTGTGTCTAGCAAATTCAGAAACAAATAGTATTTGGTAAAAGCCGTTATAGCATTTTATTTAGCTATCAGGAGTTTGGAAACGAGTATTTCGTTGACGGTTCCGAAAGCACTATTAATAATATTTATTTTAAAAACTTAAAAGTTAGTTGTTTTAATTTAACCGCCACTCAGTAGCTCATCAGTTGGTAAGGGCGTGTCGGTCTGTTGTGGGAGGTCGTGCGGGAGGTCGTGCGGGAGGTCGGCCGGACCAACACTCAGGAGTACCTGATGAGAGGTGCTGCCTTTGTAAAACAGATCTTTAATTGGTTAGACCGTCAAGTCTTCTCGGATAAGGCCATAAAACCGTAGACCCTGTCCTCTCCCGGCCCAACCCTTCCTAATCTGCAGTAAATGGGGAACGTGAAGAACCTGTAGAATTATTCGCATTATTCCTATCCCTATCTGGAGGCATAATACTAACATACTAACAAATCACTGATGATTGTAAGCTGCACGGCTGCTACTAGCGCCTGTAATATGCAGCCAGTAGGTCCTCCACTGATCTTGTAATGCGCCATTGAGCTCTTGGAAATAGGGCTATATAAATTCATCTTTACCTTTTCGACCTTTATTTCTGTTCCTATTTCTGTTCCATCAACAGTTATTAACTTATAAAATGTATCTACCCATAATCCTTGTCGGTCTCAGCTTGTAGCTTTTCGACAGGTGACTAACTTCATTAAATAAGCGTATATTTCTCAGCATCTTCCATATCATTATTTGGTAAAACCTTTTTGACCACAATAAATTATTCGATTTTATCCACTCAACAGATATTCCACTACAACTCCAAAACTAGCCATGAATCTCTTTAAAAATGGGGCAAGGTCTAAATAAAAAAGAATGATATTCGTAATAGTTTCCTCGTAACTAAGATGTATAAAGAGACAGGTGGTTGGCCTGATGAGACAATAGCTGCATGCAAGATCATCTGTACTGATAAAAATGGCGGAAATGGGTATCTCATCAGATCTACAGGAATGATCCCATAGTAATAAAACCACCACTACGTAAACATGCCTAAGCAAAAGCTCATTGAGGTACCTCGATGGCTTGAAACGCATAGAATGTCCGGGAAATTATAATTAATATGTTACATGAACTACTCACCCTGTCGCGATTTGCTAAAATAACTGAATAGATTCATCACTGAAATCGGCTAGAGAAGTTATATGCTGCCATTCCATGGGGGCCCCCCCCAACTTTTTACAAAACACATAATTAGTCAGGAAACGCATGCCATCGAAAACGTAAGGGTCTAACGTAGCTGTATAAGTATGAGAACAGGGTGAATCTTCGTATTGCTTGGAGTGCATGTAAAATGGGAAAGATTCCTAGAACAGAGTGAGTGTTTTAGTCCCCTTACTGCATTCGAAAAGGATGTATGTTTTAGATGAGACCTTGCTCCGACAAAAAGACACGTAGGATGTTCAAGATCAATGTCTGGACTAATCTCAATTTCGGGTCGGATAATTACATCAGAGCTCATAGTTTTTTTTATACTTCGCTA
>WHPX01000975.1:0-37500 GCA_011057435.1 Actinia equina
TCAAGTAAACAAAGATGGCGCTCGCGCGGGTAAAGTACTATCATCTGTCCAAAAAACTTCTCTTTCAAGAGTACGCTAGTAATCCTTGACTGATATCCAGTCAGATAATATCAACAAAATATTCTATCTGTGATGGAATTGATCCATATTCTATGAAACCAAATGACTTTCTAAGGATTCGCCGCCTTGCCTTGACCTTGCCGGTGCCCGGACATTTCTAACTATCTGTAGTCCGAACATCGTTTTATACCAAATCTCAGATGGAAAGCCTTTCAAAAGCTTGAAGCGTATAACTTCTTCGGGGTGTGTATGGGTTTATGATGTTTGGTGTTAAGATGCCAAAGACAATAATCGCCTTAATTTTTTGCGAAGGTACGTATACAAGAATATAAGCTTGAGACAGTCCGTTTTTTACTCGGTTGTGTGGCGTTTTCACTGTGCCTACAATGATAAGTATGTCTTCGCATGGTGTACTTAAAACAATTGTTAAACCTCTAGCTACAGCAAAATCATTTTTCCCTGTCTTGGCATGTCAACCATTCCTAGAGATCAATCTTAAACCTCCGTTGAAGAACTTGGGTTCATCTCAAGAGATACTGAGACGTCATTACGCTCATTGCAAAACTGCATGGCCAGGGTAAAGCTATTTGTTTCATGTAAAAGATGACATTCAAGCCGAAAAGACTTCTATGCATTGAGATTTTACGTCTTAATTTCTCTTAAAGTTTTACATAATCTTTATAGGCTGGCAGAATCCTGTTCAACATGTGGGAGCTATTCCTTTACTACAATGCAACTGCATGTTCGTATGCGTGAGTCTTTCCACTTGCACAATGAAACGAGTTATGGTTGATGCCAGGGACCATGGTTAAAAGGTATTTACATTTCGATTGTAATATAATGTAAGTTTGTTTTGACTATGAAAATATAATGTTGATTTTTAAAAAACATTTGTATTGAACAGGATTGATATATACAAGTTGGGCTGTTATTAATTGCCATCGGGTGTAACAATACTAACATTGCTATTTTTTCAAACTGGCATGAAAGAGGTTTGTTTGATAATTTACTGATCAGTGCACAAAAATGCATGTGAATTAATAACTTATTATTGTTTTTCCTCATATAAATGCTGCATCAGTGGGGTGATATGCACTTTCATCAGTCCAAGTCCAAAAAGCAAAAGTGTGGAACCGCCTGCTGCGGCAATCAACTGAAGCCTGTTATAAAAGCTTCCCCACATCATGCCCACTGTGTTGCTGGATCTGAAGAATATGACCTTTCTTGTAAAGAACTGACCCAAAAACTTTCCAAGGGTTCCTGCTTTGATGATAAGAACAGCCCGATGACAAAATTCATCCCGTAAAGCAACCACACCACATTTTCCCAGTGCATTATGCCTACAGTTCACCCGCAAGTTCTCAGACACAGTGACCAGTTTGATGAGGTGTCAAAAATTAAAACCTGACAGTCACTGAACCACAAGCAAAATCATTAAACTGAAACCAGGAAACAAGCTACATCAAAGATATGGTTCACTCAGAGAGCAGGTCGTATCACAGCATCAAAACTTAAAGCAGGCTGAGAACAAATCCTGACAGCCCATCTAAAAGCCTTATCAAAAGCATATGTTATCCTGAAGCTCACAGATTTACTTGTGATGCTACTAGGTTAGTACTGTATATCATTTGGGCACTATGTGACATTAAAGTCATAATAAATTGTGATCAGCATCATCATTATCAATATTATTCATAGTCTATGATAGGGACTGCTTATGTAAGCTCTAAAAAGGATTATTTTCAAATACTATATTATTAATAATGATATTATTAAACTATTGTGACCTAGCTACACAATTTATCTGCATTTCAGGTATGGTTGCAAACATGAATCCCAAGCAAGAAAGAAGTATGAAAGTATGATGTCTCAGCAACATGACACTTCTCAGTAAGTGACAGTGGTTTGAGGATTAATCCCAAGTGGCCACATATGGGTGCTTCGCCTGATGGGGTTGTAATTGTGAATGCTGTGGTATGGGAGCATGTGAGATTAAGGTAAGTACTGTACAATATAAACATTAAAATCATGTTTTGCTAATTCAATAATATTTTTTGGACCATGTTTGTTCTTCCAGTGCCCTTATTGTCAGAAAGATAAAGAAACATCGAATGCTGCATAGGCGATAAAGGATTTTGCCTTATCAAAAATGACCAAGGACATATTCAACTAGACAGGAACACACTTATTATTTTCAAGTTCAAACTCAATTGCACATCATGGAATCTGAATATTGTGATTTATCGTATGGAATGAAAACGACATAGTCATAGAGAGAATAGAGCCGGATATTGCATTCTGGAACAGCATTTTACCTAAAGTTGAATTGTTTTTTAGAAGATGCATTCTTCCTGAAGTATTGGGGAAATATTACACTAAGGAATTACTTCCTCCTACCCTTAAGCATACAAATACAGTCTGTAGATCAGAATAATTTATTTATTCTATAATTAATTTTTGACAATTTGTTTACCATATTATTTAAGTATAAATTATAAACATGCTTTAAAATTGATTATTTTTAACAATACAACTGTTCATTTGATATCAGAATAGCAACATTAATTTGCTGTAGTATAGGTCTCGGATATATAAGCATGACAGTAGAAAACACTAGGTATTTGCAACATTTCACATAACTGATGTTATGTACAATGTCAAGTCACTACATGTTCTTTAATGTTACTCTAGAGGTACACAGATTCGGATAAGTTAGTCAGAGCACAGCAAACTGCTCCAATTTTATCAATCGTAGAGTGTGACTCCCCAGGTTTGGTGTGCATATGCTCTACTGCTAGTGCACGGCTCTGTAGAATTTGGTACTTCCGTCTCACCAATCCAATTACTCGTTCAACATGTATTCTGACATTGGCTATCTTCTTGTTTCCTCCACTTCATATGCTGATAACTGTGTTTTCCCTCTTGTAAAGGCTGGAATTTTTAAGGTTGCACAATAAACACCAACACTATCTTCAATGTTAAACCCACGGTCAGCCAATATTCACATCTCCTGGAAGTAGGTTTTCCAGCAATCCACTCTCTTCTGTGATCTGTTATCACTTACCCTCCCTCCCCATGCCTTGGATATAAATGTTACTAGGCCTTGAGGAGCAATACCAATTAAAAATTTCACAGTATTGTGATGCTTATAGTTTGACCATGTTTGGGCCCGAGCTAATAAATTTGATGGTCTTTCTATAAAAACTTCAAAGCAGTCAACAATAACTGCAACTCTAGCTACCAAATGACTTCTAAAATCCATTGGCATTGTGGCCCACAAAGTCTCTCTCGATGGCCATTCAATCAGGAACTGTAATCTGCTATTGTAAAATGCTCAGTACTTTATTGAAAAGTCTAGAGGCTGTTGAACTAGAAATTCCAAATCTGTAGGCCAGGTCCTGCAAAGGTAGATTCAGTTTGAGTCTCATGAGAACAAGTATAAAGTTTGCTCAACTTTCCTAATGCTGATCTTTCAGTTTGTGTGATCCAGGATTCACACAAACGAAACAACTGCAACAGTACTAGGAACTTTGGTAGGCCAGTGTAAAATTTACACTTTTCATCATTGTTCTCAAAGCTTTCTTTACTTAGATTTGCATTTAATATTTTTGCCTGCAAGTCGGAGAGCTTTTGGCGTGTTAAGTTAAACTTCCTCTTCCATTGCAGACAAAAGATCGCTGGTGAAATCCGTCTGGCATTCTGCATCGCGACGATTCGGGCTTTCTGTCGTTTCTGTCTGTGTTCTGTAATAAAAAAAAGGAATCGTGGCATCAATAACAACGCTTTGAAGTAAATAATAATACGTTACACATTTTTACCTTGGGCTGATAAGTCCGGATCATCTGTGGTTTGTTCATAAGAGATTTCTTCAGTCAGTCGAGCTTGCTTCTGCAAGTCAAGCAAGGCACTAGCAGCTTCGGAATGGCGTCGTTTCAGATCTCTGTTTGTTGATCTCTCACCGCGCTTTATAGAGCTCTCTGTGGCTTGTTTTATCTTCTGATGGCCAAGCTTCAACGTAGGTGACCAATCTATGTCGTCTTCGTCTTTTATATTGCTCGGACAACCTAGATAAGAGAATGTATTTGTTTAGTAAACAGACTTCGATAACATGCGACGAACCTACAACACTCTACAAGCAGCACCGTTTTTTCCAGTTTGTTACAACAAACCAACACGTTCAAAGCAAAGAAATAACATCTGACTTTCGAACTCTATCAATAGAATGGTTAAATACCTTTTACGAAGTGATCGCTGCATACACGAGCGGGTGGAGATTCAACTCCTTTCGAAGATAAGATAGGTTAGCGAGCCAGCGGGAGCGACGTCTTTTGGATAATCTCTTGTCGTTCTCCCTTGTGAACAACTTCTTTAGGTATTCTAAAAAACCTCTTTTCTTTCTGCTTATTAGATCGGTTTGAACACCCAAGACTGAGCAGGATCGGGCATTATTTTACGAAAATTTTCTTTTAACAACTGTAAACACATACATTGCCTTGTACGCCACCTGAATGCTTGACCGTCAGCTGGAAATATCACAGGTAGCCCAAGCTTGGTTTCTGTGGTGTCCTGTTATAAGGAAATGTATGGGGAATCATCAAAAAATTTCAATAAAATCATCAAAACGTGAAATAAAGCCTCGACATTTTACCCTATCATTGAGAAATAGCACTTCTTTCGCTCTGCGTGGTTATTTTTGAATTTAGCCCGTTTTAAGGATTTTTTTCCCCACCAGTAAGAAATAAGAGAAGGTTGGAAACTTCGGATCCAAAAGCGAGCCATCACGAGTCTTTGAAACCTCGTACGTCTTCGAATTTTCTTTCCAGCGCCAAATTTTAGTCATGACCCTTCTCTCACATCCCTATAGAACCGAGAAAGTCGCATTAGAGATTAGTCTTCGCGTCTTTAAGCCATGAAATTTGCCTGTATTTACATACTACCTCGCTTGTTCTGACCCGTACTTGGAGCTCACTGTACACCAGTTCAACGGATTTCTTTCGGCAACCGACCCGAGGTCACGCCGGAAGTCTTCGTATCGTAAATGCGGATTCGATTTGGATATCGTATTTCTTCGATATTATAAGTTAATACTTTGTATCTTAGGCTGTTAAAAAATACACTCACCATAATTTTCGAAATTATAAGTAAATACTTTCGTATCTTAGGCCGTTAAAAATACACTCACCATAATTTTCGAAATCATAAGTTAAATACTTTTGTATCTTAGGCCGTTAAAAAATACACTCCACCATAATTTTCGAAATCATAAGTTAAATACTTTTGTATCTTAGGCCGTTAAAAAATACACTCACCATAATTTCGAAGAAATACGATATCCAAATCGAATCCGCATTACGATACGAAGACTTCCGGCGTGACCTCGGGTCGGTTGCCGAAAGAAATCCGTTGAACTGGTGTACAGTGAGCTCCAAGTACGGGTCAGAACAAGCGAGGTAGTATGTGAATACAGGCAAATTCATGGCTTAAAGACGCGAAGACTAATCTCTAATGCGACTTTCTCGGTTCTATAGGGATGTGAGAGAAGGGTCATGACTAAAATTTGGGCGCTGGAAAGAAAATTCGAAGACGTACGAGGTTTCAAAGACTCGTGATGGCTCGCTTTTGGATCCCGAGTTCAACCTTCTCTTATTTCTTACTGTGGGGGAAAAAAAATCCTTAAAACGGGCTAAATTCAAAAAATAACCACGCAGAGCGAAAGAAGTGCTATTTCTCAATGATAGGGTAAAAATGTCGAGGCTTTATTTCACGTTTTGATGATTTTATTGAAATTTTGATGATTCCCCATACATTTCCTTATAACAGGACACCACAGAAACCAAGCTTGGGCTACCTGTGGAAATATGCATACATAATGAACCGGAAGTGACGTGCATTGCAAGCAAAGTATCGACGATACAACCTTGTTTCTAAACTTCGGGTCAAAATCAGTTCATTTTCCCTACATCATGGACTTAGTAGAAGAAATACACGAGATGATTGAGATGATCGTCTGCATTTATACTTGATTTACGTGAACCGTTTAGAGGCTGACAGGAGAGAGAGAGGGCCTACAAGGGGGAAAGAACCAGTGGAACATGATGAGGAGAGACTAATAAAAAGGTACAAAACTTGAAGCTAAAACCGGGATTTTTCTGTTTGGGATGAGAATTTCTGATCCGCGCCTGAAGTTAGAGATAGTTCGCAGAAGTGCAGGAAAAATAAAGAACCTCACGCAAAGAAGAATCGGAATATATTAAATAAGATCAAGGAAACTTAAATAACAAGTAAAAATGCGCCTTTGATTGCACGTTCGGTGGTGAAAGGTTTTCCGTACCATCTCTTCAGCCACTGTATGTACGTCGTGTTTACAAAGGCACCAAAAAACTGCTCTAAAACGGCTAAAAACCACTTAGAGTAGCTATGAATACCATTTACAACAACACAGGAGCAAGTATGTCAGTTTTTTACCTATTGAATGTTTTTTTTTTTTTTCTTTCGTTCCATACATTTTGTAAGCTCGAGATTTCACTCACGTGTTCACATTACCAACCTGTCACGCCAATACCTAAATATATTTAAAAATTTTCAAGGAAATTTTGTATTCTCAGACTTTCATATCTTTTCCTTCAGATCAATTATAATGCGCTCTAGCAACGAGTCGTTATCATCATTTTTATTCGTTTATTTCAACGTTTGATGTATACTAGTCAAGAGAATATTCTCTTGACACTAGTTCAACAGTTCAACAGTTCAATTATTATTATTATTATTATTATTATTATTATTATTATTATTATTATTATTATTATTGTTAATATATTATTATTGTTAATATTATTATTATATACTACCTCTGACTTTCATATTTGAACTTTTGATTTATTACAGACTGAGGACGGCCACAAGAAATTAGAGCAACAACTAGCTGTAGAAATAACAAAGTATAGATGTAGAGGGAATTATATTCGTACTCCTGACGATGCTTGTACAACTGTCAACGACTCGAAATTCAAAGACTTCAGAACACTACTTCTAGATTGGTCTTCAAAACTATGAAATCTGTGCACATAACACCATTGAGTACTTCAACAGCGCCACTAGTCAACTGCATCATTCTGCGTATTATTTTTGAAGTTATTCTGTTGACTCACAAAGTTCTTCATTGGAGATCGATTCATAAGAGTTAAGATGTGTTGGGTAGAATTAACAGTTGGCGTAAATCTTGGTTTTAGTCTGACAGTCTTATTTTGACAGATTGTGATTTTAGTGCAAAGCAGTAATACTGTCTTACATTGTAACTGTAGAATTTTTAGTGCTAAGCTTTTATCTAAACTGAATGATTAAAACTAACATTGTAGTTGATGAAGGAAGGCTTTATATTCGCATACTATGCAATATGTACCTTCTATATAACAGAATTTTTTATGCTAACAATTGCTTTTGTATATTCCTAACTATTATATAAAACGGAATTTATGCAACTAACTACTCGCTTAAATTCTGTTATATACTAAACACTATATAACGGAATTTATGCAACTAACTACTCGCTTAAATTCTGTTATATACTAAACACTATATAACGGAATTTATGCAACTAACTACTCGCTTAAATTCTGTTATATACTAAACACTATATAACGGAATTTATGCAACTAACTACTCGCTTAAATTCTGTTATATACTAAACGCTATATACGAATTTATGCAACTAACTACTCGCTTAAATTCTGTTATATACTATAAACTATATAACGGAATTTATGCACTAACTACTCGCTTAAATTCTGTTATATATGAAACACTACATAACGGAATTTATGCAACACCATCAAAGGCATAAGAGGCACTGACTGTGTATTTTGACGTCAGCGGAGCAACCAAACTTTAGCGAGAAGCTTGTAACTACCGACTTTGCAGGATATCTAATACGCTAATACCACCGCGGTAAATTCAAAACATCACTCGTGCAAGTCTTTAATAACGAATTTTACCTGAGGACGTGTTTTCCCTATGCAAATGATGTAACAGAGGTTTATGTAAGTACGATTTTCTAAAAACAGAATGCTGGGGGAAATATCATTTTCTGAACCACCCACCCTGTTGTTGCTGCATAAAACGATTGTTCTCTATTTGCTTATTATGCCAATCCCCCTTGATATCTCACCCATTTAAAATATCGATGTAAAGGGGAAGTACTGGAAGTGTAAGGCTATAAAGTTATTGTAATCCCACGAACAAATAATACTTAAATAAATAATACGACTCAATCAGTAACACAAACCAGTATCATTCCTAATAACTGTTCTTTTATTAAATTAGCTATCATTAATCATAAAAAGTTCATAGGTTTGTCAATGACGTATATATAAAGCTTTCATCAATAAATCATAAATTATTGAAAACGGTTTATTCAAGCATTTGGCGTGGCAGAGGCTGATGTGTGACGATCGTGATGAACGTAATGCTGAACAGCGAAGAGAGCAGCCTGGGGTGAGGTTTTTTTAAATCTAGAGCTAGAACATTTATACTGACATTCAATAGAAGTGCTCGCTTATTACAAATCCTTGTCATTGCCTAACAAGAAGAGCTTTTAGATAAAGTCATTTCATATGCCGGGTGGAGGGGGGAGGTACTGAAAGTTTTGGGATATGAAAGAGGAAGCTCTAACAAAATTGACAATGGTGTTTTGAGGGGGCTTTCAGAATTAAGTTAAGTTCTAAAGGGGGGTCTTTAGAAAAATCAGGTTTTTGAGGATAAATCACTTCATTTCCCCCATCGGTATATTATCTGAACTTTTCTTAGCAGAATTTAGCCGCTGCTTTTTCAAGAGTTTACTAGCTACAATATTGCCAAATAGTATATTTCATACTCCCCTGTATAAAGCTATTTCATAATATTTGTCTGCATACCAAGACAGAAAGAAACACTGTATAGTATTACAATAAGCATTTTTCAGCTTCAGACATTTACAAAATACAACGGTCAACATTGCTGCTGCAAAATATGCGCTGTAAAATTGGCAAGCATTTGTTCCGTCAAGAATGCCAACTGCTTTTCCTCCAGATCCATCAGTAAAATCCTCTGGCAATTGACCTTCGTTGGCACTGAAGACGGAACTGGTTACCTCACCAGCCATATCCACAACACTACCTTGGTGGCTCTCTAAATGTAGTATTTCGACTTGGATGCCATCATGCTCTTGTGCCCACTGATTATAATTAAATCTGGGATTATCGGAGACTTATCATCACAAGGCGGGATTATTTCTGCAAATTTCTGGAAGGTGTGGAGTTATGTCATTTTAAACTTGCACGTTCATTGGGCTCAAAATGCCAGCCATTTTTAATTGCTTCGTAAATAAGTTAATTTCCTGACAACTATCAGACGCCTGTGGTAGAGAGGTCTTTTGCCATCTCGAACAAAAGTCGGAACCAATCTGGTGACTGACAATCTTCACTCCAGGGATGCACACATGATGGAACCAACAATTCAATTAGTACATCACAAAACTATATATATCGCTTTGTTTTGATGGTTTAGCGCCCATTTTAATAATTTCAGGGGCGATAAATGGTAGAGTTCCAGCCAATCTCCTCTGATCTTGTTTATTGTTCCCACTGGTGTTGACTGATGATGATGATGATGCTAGTGTTCTTATTTTTGAGAGCCTTATGGATTCTCCGAAGGCACCTATTTAACGATAAAATTAGAAGACGTTCCACCACCCAGAAAGAAATTTGCAGCTTTAACGTCGGCATGAATCATATCATTTCGATGCAAGTACTCCAATCCTTTTGCACTATCCAACGCCAATCTTCCCCTTATTTCCCAATCATAATCATCATCGACGTTGTCCAGAAGTCCACGCACATCATTTACTATAACCTGTTCCGAATCAATGGTAATGACTTTCTCGACATATTCCGTCACAATAGCGCAACGCAGCGGAAGAAATCCAAAGAATTTGATGACATTAGAATGCTCTAAGCCCAACATAATATTTGCCTCCGCCTTAATTTTTTTTCTATCGCGAACTGAAATACTCGGCAGGAACTGCTTTACTGCAACTTTAAAGGTTCGATACTTTCCTTTCCAGAACTCACATCTGCTGGCATCTTTAAAAGGGAAAATCATTGATTTAGCTTTTCGATATATGGTGAGAGCAACTATCGCGCCATGTGGATAATAAATGTTGGCATAAATTTTAGATCATTTGTCGTAATACCCGATCTGCCAAAACAGTGTACTTACTTTGACTTTGCATAAAGAGCAGTTTCTTCCAGTTGAGGCGATCTTCAAACTCCTAATGGAAAAATAGGATTCAATCGATGCTTTGGTCAATTCACGACGATTAGTATGGGAAGTACTACTTACTTTCGAACGGTCTTCTCCGAAAAAGAAAACGTCCGCGCACCCCTGCACCCATTTCAAAGTCCTAAAAGTAGTACAAAAGACCATTATGTCACTTTAACCTAACTTTGAATATAAATGAAGTCGTTTTAGATTAATACCTCTAAAGCGTTGTCCGCCAGATTCTCGTCCTGTTGGTCGGCGAGGTTCCTCACCAGGGCCAAGTTATCTTCAAACTCGTTTGAAATTGTAGGTGCGTAACAAGTTAGACTTCTTTATAAATGTTTTGTAAAAGTACTTTAGATATCTTACCTTTGAACGGTCTTCGCCGAGGAAAACAACATCCATAAAAGGGTTAAAGAAATCCATAGTTTAAAAATTTAACGGAATATCGCACAAGAGA
The DNA here is from genome assembly GCA_011057435.1 of Actinia equina. Taxonomy (NCBI): domain Eukaryota; kingdom Metazoa; phylum Cnidaria; class Anthozoa; order Actiniaria; family Actiniidae; genus Actinia; species Actinia equina. Next base: position 10,814 of record WHPX01000975.1, read on the forward strand.
AGCTCTATCGAAAGTAGATATAGCAGAAGAATGAAACAAAGACCTTTGCGTTGAATTAAACTAGTGCAATTTGATTCCTCTTTATCTGATTGGTTAAGATACATGAGAAAGTGTGAAAAGTAGCAATGTTAAAATAGATGGAAACACCACGTGACTGACGTCCAACATGAATGGTTTTTGTCTTAAATTACTTTGACAAGTTTGACAGCGTAATTTCAAGTTTGATACAGTACGGATCGAACGTCTTTAATGATTAACTGGGCTTGACCGACCTACTGGGCTTCTCACTACCTGGGTCTCACTCGTGTAGCCTCGACACAAGTATTTGCCTAAGCAATATCGCCGTGTTGCAATCCCGCGTTAAACTCAATAGGAATAGTTAGTTGCATAAATTCCGTTATATAGTGTTTAGTATATAACAGAATTTAAGCGAGTAGTTAGTTGCATAAATTCCGTTATATAGTGTTTAGTATATAACAGAATTTAAGCGAGTAGTTAGTTGCATAACTTCCGTTATATAGTGTTTTAGTATATAACAGAATTTAAGCGAGTAGTTTAGTTGCATAAATTCCGTTATATAGTTTATAGTATATAACAGAATTTAAGCGAGTAGTTAGTTGCATAAATTCCGTTATATAGTGTTTAGTATATAACAGAATTTAAGCGAGTAGTTAGTTGCATAAATTCCGTTATATAGTTTATAGTATATAACAGAATTTAAGCGAGTAGTTAGTTGCATAAATTCCGTATATAGTGTTTAGTATATAACAGAATTTAAGCGAGTAGTTAGTTGCATAAATTCCGTTATGTAGTGTTTCATACTATAACAGAATTTAAGCGAGTAGTTAGTGCATAAATTCCGTTATATAGTTTATAGTATATAAACAGAATTAAGCGAGTAGTTAGTTGCATAAATTCCGTTATATAGTGTTAGTATATAACAAGGAATTTAAGCGAGTAGGTTAGTTGCATAAATTCCGTTATATAGTGTTTAGTATTAACAGAATTAAGCGAGTAGTTAGTTGCATAAATTCCGTTATATAGTCATAGTATATAACAGAATTTAAGCGAGTAGTTAGTTGCATAAATTCCGTTATATAGTCTATAGTATATAACAGAATTTAAGCGAGTAGTTAGTTGCATAAATTCCGTTATATAGTCTATAGTATATAACAGAATTTAAGCGAGTAGTTAGTTGCATAAATTCCGTTATATAGCGTTTAGTATATAACAGAATTTAAGCGAGTAGTTAGTTGCATAAATTCCGTTATATATGTATATATGTATATTTTATAATAAACATATAGAAGCAAATACTTGCATAAATTATTCCGTTATATATACCTTTTTGTTTGCATAATATGCTTATATATTATTCCCCGATCATTGTCATCTCAGTGTCCTTTACTTTTCATTGTGCTTGAATGTTTAGAGCAGTTCCATATAGCATTTCAAGGTTATAGTTTAGGCTCGCGGGTCCTTCGCGGTATACAAATACTAAACATCATTCGTGCGTCGGGATTTAAATTAAAATAACCCGCGAATACACGTATGAATCTTTTATTCCAAAATATCAATATGTAATAAATGCGTTAGCTTCAACTACGTATCAAAGGGGGAATCACTCATTAGCTACCTTTAGTATGGGAGTCATAAACAAGATTGTGCTTTTTGGGGGTATCACTCTTATCTTTATGATGCAACAAAAATCAACCTCACAAAGACAGATTTTATTTGGAGTTTTGTACTTCATCATACATATGAACTTGGTTCTAAATATAAAAATATGAATATACATATATATATATATATATACTACATATCATATACATAAGCATGTATATAAACATGAATATGTGCTAAATACATAGGTATTTTACATAGCTATAAACCATATACACAGTGTTATACGCAGTTTTCATTATATAGACTTTTAAGATTTGGCAACTGAAAGCAAGCAATTATAGATATATATTACCCGCTGCTACTTCTAGATTGTGTGGAGGATCTATGAATATTAAGGATAGTTGGTCCTCTGAAAGGACATTGATAGGTTCTAAACATTCATGCTTACTAGCTAGCCTGGAGTAAATAGGGCATTTATAAGGAAGTATCTTTCATCTTCTACAGCGTAGCAATGTACACACTTCCTTTCCTATATCTTTTTGTGGCCCGAGTATCTGCCCTTTTAGGTCTCTAGGCGGTCGTGATTACTTATTCTTAGTTTAGTTAGGGCTTTTTATGTTTCAATTGTGCCCCCCTCCCCCCTTCTCTCCACAGGTGATAAATGAAAAATGGTCATGTGTACTTTCTACTTTCACATCCCTTAATGCCTTGCGTCTTTGTGGGGTAACAAATCAAAAAACTGTCCCAAATTGAAAGGTTTCTTAATTCAATTTATACTATACCTGCTTTTATCTGTAAAATATTGATTATCAGTTTATTGCAAGTTATTTTTGCGTGTACAGATCATCAAGAGTTTTGGTCTTAGGCTGCGTTCATAATGTATGGCACGGGGGGGGTAGGTGAAAACTTTAAATAACAAAACAATTCCTCCCCCTTGAAGTCCCCAAAAAATAACTATTTCCCCCGGGCAATCTCTCGTAGCTTCTTCTAAAAATGTTGCATCCCCCCAATTCTCTGAAAATATTTTTCAAGACCCCCCCCCCCCTCCCCCCCATTTTACTGGTAAAAATTTTTCCGATGCCCCCTAAATTTCACCTGCCCCCACCTTGAGTATTTTATGTCGTTTCTAGCATAAAATCCAACTCCGCCTGCATTCGAAAAACTTGGTTTGTGAATAAATTCATAACCTTCTAAATTGACATTCTTAACGTGTTTTGTCTTTCGTGAATTTTGTTTCAGTATTGCAATTAAGGAAAGTGGATAATCCAGCTCTTTTAACAGTTGACAAAGATTGTCATGGCTGGCTGCAAGACTGCGTATATATATGACAATGCAACGCACCAAAAGCTCTACGATTCAATGCACAATCTTTTATATCTGTATTAGCTTTGATTTCTTCAGTTGTAGAATAGCCGAAGTTATTTTCTAAAGGCATATGCAAATCACCATCGAAGTTTGATAACTGAGGGATATTTGTAATAGGCGAAGTTAAACTAAGTGATGGTAAATTATTTAGCTCAGCTAGTCTATCAATAATTCTATTATTAGATATATCGTTCATAGGCATAAATATATATTAGTCCATATCATACCAGCCTGTTCAAAGCTTGTTTAAATCATCCTTAGTATTGATATGTAGAGATTTTGACTTAATTGTCATTTATTCGGGCTAGTTTTCACTAAACACAACACACTTAAACTTGATTACAGTCAGTCATTTTATTACACAACACGAGGGTGGTCACGTGGGTTTTAAAAATACACAGGGATCCTGATACATAATTATATTTGTCATTACATAGTTATATATCCTCACTGAAGCCATTATCACAGTAGATATGAAGTGCCGGTTCTGCATCACTCGAGTGAGGTACCATTGATCAAGACTAGTCGTGGTTCTTAATGGAGTGGAAGGAATCTCCGGTGAAGCTGAAGCTCTCGCTCGATTGAGTTCCAGAGCAGGAGTTCTAATTTTTGAGGTTAGCCGCTCTAGGAATGAAGGCGTTTTAGTTTTGGGTGTGGTGTAGCCGCTATCAGTGAGACTTGTTGAAGTAACATTTTCTGGGGATGTTAGACTAGTGGGGAGACTGGGACTTGTCAATGATGGTACCTGTGGTGATTGCACCATTTCCAGCATTGAGCTGTGGGGCGAACCACTTCGAATTTGCTGTTGTAGATTAAGGTATCGATCGTATAGCTGCGAATATTTTTTGATTCTTAGTTCAGCAGGGGTATTGGAATCCCTGAGAATGCTAGTCATTTGCTCCTCTAAGTTCTGCATTGTTTTTAATATAGGCAATTGTAAATAGCTTTGACGTTCGAAATAGTTAGCAATAGATTGCGTGACATCTGACTGTCCACCACCAAGTTGCGATATTGCTGTTTTTGACAGCTTCGTCTGCAAAGCAGGCAGATCATTGGGAAGAACATTCGTCCGAAGCCTGCATTCTTCTGGTGTGTTTGGTTTGAGATCCACGAAAAGATACCCATAAGGTCTTTGAACAGCGGCTTCGTACTTTTGCACAAACTGTTCTGTTTTTCCCGGGTACATTTGTTTTCCCAATGTCATCATTTGTAGTTTGTCTCATGGGTTTTTAAAAAGAACAAGGTAAGCCGCATTCAAACTCAGGGTGCGCATGATTTTTCCTTGAAAATAGAGATTCTGCATCAGGAAAATAACACTGAGGTTGCGATGATGATATCCTTTGGTAAATAGGTTCATGATTCTCTTGTCGTTGGATGTCCCTGTCATTTGATCGTCAATTACAATCACATTATTGATTTTGGGGTCGAAGTAACCATCCTCCTCAATATCGTGGGGTATGCCTTTCACGAACTCGATCCCGGGAATGGTTGCTAACATGTGTTCGTAAGCAGGTTGCCATTGTGCGTAACTCCATACAATACGCTGTGGTGATGGGTTTATGACCTTTGTTGCATGTTCAAGCAAATTCTGAACCCAGACCGTTTTTCCAGATCCAGTCATTCCAGCTACCAGGGCAGTGAACGGATGGAGTAACTGAAACCTGTCACATTTCGTGTGATCTTCAACATTTTGAGGCAATGGGTACGGAGTGAATCGATGACTGCTTTTTCGCATTTGTTCTTGACCGATCCAATACTTTCGTTGCGAATTGTCCAACTTATGAGTTCGACTTAAATGAGTGTATAAATTCTTTTGCTGCTTTTCGCAAATAGGACAGAACCGTGTCATCGTGCGTCTTTCGAAGAATGAGGCCAATTCCTATCGGGAGCGCTATTTATACGAATTCAGGGATTCTAGTCTACATAAGATTCTAGTGTAGATATAAGAATCTAGTGTAGAATCTAGTGTAGAATCTAGTGTAAAATCTAGTGTAGAATCTAGTGTAGAATCTAGTGTAGAATCTAGTGTAGAATCTAGTGTAGAATCTAGTGTAGAATCTAGTGTAGAATCTAGTGTAGAATCTAGTGTAGAATCTAGTGTAGAATCTAGTGTAGAATCTAGTGTAGAATCTAGTGTAGAATCTAGTGTAGAATCTAGTGTAGAATCTAGTGTAGAATCTAGTGTAGAATCTAGTGTAGAATCTAGTGTAGAATCTAGTGTAGAATCTAGTATAGATAGTAAACAACCAGTTGTATAACAAATACGATGGTTCTTTCCGTTGTCATTTCATTTGAACAAACCATCCCGAGAGAAAACATGTCTGTCTTACTTCGTGATAACTTTGGCTATTTACATCTTTTGACTAAATGCCCAGAGCATCAGAGAAAAGTTTTGCTTGCAACAGCCACTCCCGAACAAGTTCATGTAATGTGTGAGGTCTGTCATAATTTATTACAAGGAACAATTCCCATATCAGAAGGGCAAAAGGAAAGATTGAGACCGCACAAGGATGATATAAGAGAGTTAGCTCATGGATCAATACCATTTAAAGCCAAGAAAAAAATTCTGATTCAAAAAGGCGAGGGCTTGGTGGGGGAGGTCTTGCCTCCTCTAATGAGCGCTCTGAGTCTTTTACTGCTATAAAAAACCCAGCCAAATCCCAAGAACTTCATTTTACTAGTAGAGGTCATCATGAAGAGAAGAAGAGTTTCAGAAGAAGAATCTACAGAACCCGAGCTGAGCGAAGATTCCTCTAGCGAGGAGGAGCAATTTTCGAAATCAGATGAGAATGAAATCAATCGAATGGCACGACAGCTCCCTAAAAGCATACCGCGACAAAAGGGACATGATTTACTTCATAGCATGGTAGCATCCAAAGATATTTTGTATTGGAATTCCCATGGAGAAATGACTCATCATCAACGTAGAATTCCACTAGCCAACATGAAAGAATTAATCGAGTATGCTTTGTTACCTTACAACCCAGAAGTTAACGCCCCAAGAGGGCTCAAGACTTTTACCAGTGGATTGGCAGAGCTTGATTTGGACAAGAATCTTATTCGCAACAAAATACTATTGGCAGATCTGATTGCCAGGCAACCAGAAGATAACTATGACACGGATGTTAGCAATAGTGAAACTGAAAGTGACAATGATGCTGAAGAATCCCAAGAGGAACTTGACAGCGAGGACTCAGAATCCGAGAGTGAGGACGAAGAAGAAGAAGAAGAAGAAGAAGAAGAAGAAAGAGAGTGTCACACTTGTCAAGAACCCAAATCGTTTTTAAAGATATCAGTGGCACAATGCCCGAATTGCTGTTGGCATGAAGCGGTCCTCAAAACGAATTAGTCGTATGTGACGTTTGCATACACCCTTTTGTTATCAGTGCCAAAAATACAAAACAAATGTTTTATCGTTGCGAAGACTGTAATTTAATGCATACACTTTCTTTAATATCAAATACGCTAAAACCTCTTGTTATGACTCAAAATCCTGAAGTGCAAGACGAATGATTCAATTATTTTCTGACGCAGACTCTGATGGCCTCCTATGATTGTAAAAACGTTTTTATAAAGTAGAAAAAACGATTGAGAGCGATAGCCAAGTCGATACCCGACTGGCAAAATGTGTAGTTCGGAGTTTAGCTGTAGTGACTGAACTATGAAAATCAATCAAAACACTGTGTTTGTTGAGTCTTCTATTGTTTACAAACGTGGTCTTGATATCTAGTAGGTTTTTTTGACTCGCAAATTTTGCAGAACACAGTCCTCTATTGTTTCAAGTGACGGGTGTTTCTATTGAACAAATATATACTGACAATCAAAACATAATACTTAGTTAAAAAATAAAAAGAGCTGTAACTAAACTTTTCTTTGTATTCACATGCATTGAGCGTTTTATGAATGAATTTAATTTAAAAAAAAGATTTTGAAAAACGTGTTTGCTCTTTTTCCTTGGGCAAGTCATTTAATTGTTTGTTTTTCGATGAGTCAACTTCGTAGAACTCAATTAGGGTGAAACAAAAGCATAAAGTAAAAAGAGTCTAATCCTTTAACAATAGGCTTTGTGACAGAAAAACTATATTTATGAATAATTAGAACATTTTATTAGGATCAAACTTTGACGTAAAATATAGGATGTGGTGCAATCCAGTCAACTAATAACATAAGAATAGCTATAACGTCATCTCTGTAAAGACCCTGAGGGGGAGGGGGGGGGGGTACCTCAATGGTACCTCAATGGTACCTCACTCGAGTGATGCAGAACCGGCACTTCATATCTACTTATCACGTCGCAGTATGATTAAGTTATGGGGCGAGATCCGCTCCTTGTCCCCGACAATACAACGAGATCGTATATAGCCAAACTCCAGTCGTAATAGTGCATGATAACTAATCCAGTACTAATATGCCAACCTTTATTCTTACTATGCTAAACCCCATATACCCAATACTCAAAAACCCACATCCAATACTCAATAACCCACATCCAATACTCAATAACCCACATCCAATACTCAAAAACCACATCCAAACCCAAAAACCCACATCCAAACCCAAAAACCCACATCCAATACTAAAAACTTAAAGCATAATGCCGGCTAATAATTCCACTATCCACTACTCAAATATCCTGTATAATCGGTGTGAAATCGGCGCTGGGACGTGTGACCAAAGGAACAAAGCCCAACGAAGTCCAAAGCAGTAAAAAGCAGGACCGAAACAGAACAAAACACCAAAAAACAAGTTTATACAGCACTCAGTAAATGATCAGGGTGAGAGACCGGGACGTCTGCCAATGCCTCCGCCCAGGACCAACAAAGGGTGGGGTTTCCTGGGTAATGCACCTCAAGGAGATCGCCCCTTCGGGGATTAGCCTTTGAGCAACGTGAAGTCTCGAAGCAAATGGGGAACCATTTACCTAGAACGCAACCAAAACCAAACAAGGGTGAGCGCGACTAGGTAACCCCGGAAACCCGACCCTCTGTTGGCCCCAGGCTCTGAACTAGGTCCGGAATTAGAGCACTGAGAAGGCCCCCCCCAGGGCCAACGGAGGACGCGACAAGATAATCTCAGATGATGAACAGCGAGAAAGGGGAGAAAGAAATTTTTCCCATAAATGACAGGGTTTCAGGGAACCAGGAAACCAGGGTTTCCAACAGCTCAACAGCTTCGTAACGGTCAAACAGCGACGCCGGCCTATTAAGGTGTCTCCTTAGTGCGACCAAGGCGTTCTCGCAGGACTCGACGACTTTTTCTCCTACCAGAGCCTTAACCTTCTGTTCTAACAACTCTAAGCGATCTGCAGGCTGTAAGAATACGCAGAGAGGGATTAAGTCAGTACTCTTAAACTACGAGACCAATTTCCGGCCTAGTTCTAAAAAACGCAGTGTACAACCATGGCTGCCCAACCACGCGTGCCGAAAAGGGGGTTACGTTCCCGTGGCTCTCCGAGCCCTTAACGTAATACAGTACAACACAAGTATTGGATACAAAACACCCCTGCTCGCGGCTTTCCAGGTAGCATTGGTTCTCCAGTCCAATCTAACTCAAAATATTACGCGACATACTCGCGGCTCTCCAGGCCGTTAGCTCTACTCACATTGGCTCTCCAGGCCGATCTAGATAACTCAAATTATTACGCGACAAACTCGTGGCTCTCCAGGCTGCTAGCCCTACTCGTATTGGCTCCCCAGGCCAATCTAACTCAAATTATTACGCGACATACTCGCGGCTCTCCAGGCCGCTAACTCTACTAATATTGGCTCTCCAGGCCAAACTAACTCAAATTAATTACGCGGCATATTCGCGGTTCTTTAGGCCGATATAAAACTTACTTTAAGAAATAAGTAACCGGAATAATAGCCCCAAGCAACTGCACAAACTACGAAGATAAATATCACACAAAAGCACTAGGACCGCGTAAAATAAAAACGCTGAAGCAGGTCCGTACACCAAAAGACTCCCCAGGGCAAAAAGTGTAACCTACATAAAAGGCTAAAACCGATGAAACCAAGGGCGCTAAAGAACAACAAGACGTGAACAAAGAACCAAACCAACCAAGTGTGACGAGGGTAGAAATTATTGCAAATCTGAAGGGTAAACTACTTGAGTAAAACTATCACTGCGCCCAAAAATACCATGTAATAACGCATAAAATAGTAGTAGCATGCTTTGGATGCAAATCTGAAGGGAAACTACTTGAGTAAAACTATAACTGCGCCAAAAAATACCATATAATAACGTATAAAATGGTAGTAGCGTGCATTAACAAAACCACGAGGTCCAGATAACACAAGGGAATAACAAACTCTCCCAGATAAAAGAACTGCAGCAAAATTACCTGCTGCTCGCTAACCGGTGGAACTACTGCTCCCGGCGCTTGCTGTTCAGGGTTTTGAACCCCACCTCCTGCTGCCGCTCCTTGCGCCACGTGAACTCTCAGTACAAACGATATCTTTGAAATTTTCTTTGCACCGGCAAAACGAAACAAATAGAATACAACCAACCTAAACGTTTTCCCACAATACCAGCCGTCAGCATAAGTCCCGTCTGTGTTTCATCAGCATGCGTAGAGCAATAGAATGTTGGCCTCTGGCTGGTGGCGGTGGTGGGGACAGCGAGAAAAATTCGTACTTCGAAGGTCCAAACGACGTTATGCAATGAGTCATGTGTGTTGACTTAATTTATACTGCTTGGTGATAATTTATTCAGTGAGAATAGCATTAATATCCTTTCTGAGGTAGACTTTTCCATTCGATGACGTGAGATGGATGACCGTTTCCTTTTCTTCTTAAAATTATAAGACAAGCGCTGAAAGTGTTTTTCAAGACTACACTCACCCGGACAATCACATTTCACACCAAATTCAATTTATTTATTTTATTTTTCTCTTTCTGTTCTTTCACTTTTGGTGTAATGCAAATTCTTTTAGAATTTTTCATTTCATTTTCCAGGTTAAGCAACATGCTATTAACAAATACTACAGAATGTCTCTGTGATCCGTGCCATGTGTATATAATGACATAACATCTTATAAATGGAAAAAGTTAATACATATATACTATAAAAATCATTTATTACTACAGTAGTCATAGTTGTGACCTTATAAATTAGAATAATTGTTCTCTTGAATTTTTTTCCAGGGACTCTGGGAGGAGGGTAGAGGGAAGGAGTATTGATCATTAAGAGAGCTTAGCATTTTTTTATTAAAAATGCCAACATACCTTTTCTTGCGAAATTCTTGCAGTAAAACACACAGAATTTACTTGTTGTAGCAGTTTCAAAATGTCTAAGCACCTCTAAGGCTTCAAGCTCATTCGAAACATAACCAAAATCAGGAGCGGATCCAGGATTTTTTCAAAGGGGGGGAGGTTGTAGCATTGATTGAGGTGGTAGAGAGATATAGCAGACCAAAGGGTTAGGGAGACAATTATTTGCTGCAGGCGAGCATGGTTGTTTCAGGTCCCACACACGGCGTATAGAAAAAAAGCGAGCAAAATGTGTGTTTTAATGAAACTCGCAATGCTGTTGGTGTTGTCATGAAAAATTATGATAATAATAATAAATCACGATGGCTCTCATAGGGGGGGTTGCAACTCCCAAACCCCCCCCCCCCCCTCCCTCCCCCGCTTAGATTTGCCACTGGAAATTTGTCTCCAGAGAGTTATTCAAATGATTCAAAATATATTCCATCTCCATCAAGATTTTTACCACATTTCCCGGCAAACTTTTGAAATTCCCGCCAAAAGGACCATCCATCATATTTACTTCCGGTTGTCAATTTCCTTCACGCGAAATAGTGTTCATAACTGAGTTTGTTTACATTACTTCGCGTGAATCAGGCTGACATTGTTTCTTCTTTCAATTAATGGCTATAAAATGATTTTAATAACATAAGGTACGACATTATTGAGAGATTCTTATTTTTATTTAAAAATTAATCACGATTTACACGTTCAAACGCTCAACAAACGGCTTCAACACGACTTCAACACGGCGTGATTTCCGGTAGCTTCACTATCGAGACAATCATTCCGTCGGGAACACGAAGGTGACGTCATTTTCGGAAGGTCGTTTATAGCCTCTACCGTTATTAGTATCATCTATGACGCGAAATACAAGTCAAAATACATGTCTAAATACGTGTATCAAATACAAGTAAGCTATTGTTTTCAACAATAGAACTTGACACTTTCTGTGACATTAACTGCGCATGTACAAGACTATAGCCAGGATGCTTCGACGTCGGATTTTCTACGTAATACTATGCTCAATGTAAAAAATACATCTATTTGGGGAAAATTCGATGAAAACAATGAACCAGTAGAAAAAAAATTAAATAGAGCCCTCAAATTCTTCAAAGTTCCTCCATAAACTCGGAAGTCTGTTCCATCCCGGTATATCTCATTCGTCGCAAAAATATTACAAAGTTATGATCGCTTTTGGACGTCCGTTGATTGCCCCCGTGTTATTTTCATAAAGACGTCTCACAGTTTGACGAAAGTTCTTTAACCAGAACGGCAAGTTAGTTGCACATCGTCATTTAATACTGAAGGAAGCTGTCCTTCTATGTTTAACTGTGAGACTATAAGGCAGCATATTTCATAGTGGGCTTAGAGACGTTTTTGCTAGTATAACACTGAGCTCATCAACATTTTGATTAATTGTATTTTTTGCCTCAAATTGGTGGAGGTTACTTCAAGAAACTTTGATATTTCTTCTGAAAAGCCACTCATTTTGCAGCCAGTAACGAGTAGCATACTTTACTTAGTAGTTATTCAATGACTGTTGATCTGAAAAGCCACTCATTTTGCAGTCAGTAACAACTTTATATACTTAGCAGTTATTCATGCCTGTTGACCTCTGTCAGTTATTAAAGGGTTTTCAACATGAGCAAGTATAATAACATCTCTGACACTTTCAAAAACGGATTAATTAAACAACCAATCATGTCCTGTATTCTCATTACTGTGATACATTTACCAACCAATCACGTCGCTGTCTCTTTGTTTTCAATACATGTATCAAGGACGTGATACATGTACCACACACATGTATCTTGTCACTTTCTTTACAAATACATGTTTAACAAACCTGTATTTAATTGAAAGCATGTATTTAAGTACACGTTCCAAACGCCATTACATGTATGATACTTGTATAATACATGTATGATACTTGTATAATACATGTATACTACACGTATTTTTGACCGGTATTTTACCCCATAATCAACCGCCATATTTTTTTTACTTATGAGCCCGCGCGACCTTTAAGAAAACCGCAATCGCATCCATACCACAGGAAGACCAATCAATGAAATTACGTACCACAGGAAGACCAATAAGCAAATCTATTTCTGCATTTCCGCCATTTTCATTCATGATTTTCACCACAGCAATCTTCCTAATGTTTTCAACTCATATTTTTCACGTGTCAATAGCAGACGCAGTTATGACACTAGACTTGCAGCCAATTCAAACTTTTCTTTACCATATGCGAGAACTAATTATAGTTTATTCAATGTTATTATAACTTTGCTGCTACAAAATATTGGAATTCTTTGAGCAAAAATTTAAAGAACTCGAATAACAAAAATTTCAAGAAAAAACATTTTAATGAGATAATTTTCTCTTATAAACAAGATACTCTAGTATAATTCTTTTACTTGCATTCTATTTATGAGCTCTCTTTATCATATCTTTTGTTTTCCCCCTTTTTTCTCCCCCCCCCCCTCCTCTTTTTGTATTTTACTACTACTTTTTCAGTGCCTGACCTAAATATGTAATTTTCAAATTTTCAGCTAATTGCCTAAATCAGTTTGTCGCAATTAGCTCGTGCTTTTAACTATGTAAATGTCTTTAGTGCTATAATTTACAACAATACATAAAGTAAGACATTTACCTTGTTAAAGCACAAGCTAATTGCGACAGATAAACTGATTTAAAACAATGTTTGCGGTGCTCGTTCACAGTCTTACACTCTTTTTCATATATCTTTTTCTATATGGAAAACGCTAGTTTCCTGTACTTTGATTAACAATAAGATAGTAAAATCATTGACCATATTAGCACTTTCCAGTCTTTTTTGAGCGATATCATTGACACCAGGCACTTAGCTCATCACAGTTAATCTGGTAAAGTTTTACTAATTGGTATGAAAAACATTTACTTCAAAAAGTTTGTTTGGGTGGCGTATTGGTTTACCGCTCACCTCTCACCACTGTGGTCAGGGTTTCGAGCCCTGGCTCAGACTGGATCATATGTGAGCTGAGTTTGTTTGTTGTGTTGTTCTCTCTCTTGCTACGAGGGTTTTCTCCGGGATCTCCGGTTTCCTCCCTCCATAAAAAGCAATATTTGAGTGTTGTATGTTGTAAATATAGAATGTAGAGGTAGTGCGTGTGGAGGGAACCTTACGGAAGAGCCCCGTATGGGGAGTGGTGGTTTAAAAAATTTTTTTTTTGTTATAGGTCTCTCCTTTGATTGGGTTTTCTCTGGATTCTCAGATTTCAAGTCCTTATACACCTACACATGATAAATTCAAATTCAAATTCAATGAGTTGACCATTCCCCAACTTTGATCAGCCCATAAATTGCTTCAGGGTTTTATTTGGGAGTTAGCCATACCCCGACCTTGATCTCCCCAGAGGTTGTTTCAGGGCTCGATTTTTGAGTTAGCCATGCCCTGACTTAGATCAGCCCAGAGGTTGTTTCAGGGTTCCATCTGACAATCTATTCATAAGAATTTCTACATGTGACTCATTGGTGTGTCCAGTCTAAAAGAGGCATTTGGCCAGATAAGTGCCAATGTTGGACAGACATTGTCTGCTGAGAAGCTGGTGTTTATTTTTTAGCTTTTGATACTAATTTATCAACAATATAACCCATGCCCCACGTTGAAAGGCAGGTTTGGATACTGGTGGGTGTGTGGCACTACCTGAAACCTATAGTGGCTTCACTGCTGGGCACCACATGAACATCACCAGATGTCAGCAAATGGTCTTCATATAATTTTAGGTATAAGAGAGGAATGAAAGACTTGTTTCTCTATCTCCATTAGGGGATACTGATAATCTAAGTCTGTAACCACATAACCAGAAAAAAGGACTTTGGAAGCTTGAGGCACAGGCATATTTCTTGCATAAAGTGGGGTAGTCAGGAGTTGTCCATGTGTAACTATTGGCACTGCCAAGTTGATCTTTAAAACGTTTCTGAGAAATAACGATGAACAATAATCATCAAAAATGAATAAAATAAGTTAAATATTATTATTAATTCAGATTGTTAACAATCTGCAGATAATACATTTATTATGTCAAGTTCACACGCTATTAATGATTGGCTAATTGATCTCAGCCAATCAGAGGCAACCTAGCGAGTACAACGTATATTTTAAAAAGAAATTTTAAAAGGAAAGAGGGATTTATTTATATATTTATCATACCAATTTAGAAATTAATTTTATTTAAGGACAGACTAACTGGGATTCATTTTACGAAAATTAATATGAACAAGCAAAAACACCTAGATCTGAATTCTATATCTTAGAAAATACTTAGATGTCAATGAAAAAAATTGGGGAATGAAAGATTGTGATTGCCTGAGGTCAACTTAGGATCTCCTGCCTGATTGCCTACAGTTGTCACTCTATGTAGTGATTGGTTAACTTTGTAAAAGTGGTCCTAGTTAGAGTGTCTACACTGCAAACACAGTGAGCAAGAAAACGACCAAAGATTAAGGTTACAAATCAATGTATTCATGCATACGTACCTTTACATCTCTTAAAGTAGACTTCAATGTCTTCAAATCCTCCTTTATTGCAACTACTTCCTTTATCAACCTGTCACTTCTCTGGGCAAGGCAAGACTCAATTTAATTTGTAATGTGTACTGTAAGTGAAGACATCTTATCCTGCAAAAGCAATTGATAATAATTTATTTACTTGTGGTATTTTTCTCAACTTTTCAAAAGCCTTCAATTGATACAGTAAGACATCAGATACTATTGCTAAAACTTGAAAGATATGGCATAGAAGGTATTGCTTTAGATTGGTTTACAAATTGTTTATCTAACAGGATGCAATATGTAACAACAGAAGATATTGAATCCTCCAAACAATTAGAAATGAAATTGAATTCTGCAGAGATCTGCACTAGGGCCATTACTATTCCTCCTCTATATAAATGACCTACCAAATTGTTCTAGTATGTTCTGAACTAGAAACCCTAGTTAATAAAGAATTAATTGAAGTAAAAAAAATCGTGTGTGATACAAACAAATTATCCATCAATTTTAAAAAGACCAACTTTATGATAATAAAATATAATCTAAAAATAAAATCTAAAGTATAATCTCTAAATTAAGGTATTATCTACCCCTTGTACAGTTAAGAAAGTTATATGATGATCTTATATGCATGTATCCTTATCCTTCCTATGCTATTATAGCATGGGGCATTGCTTATCAAACACATGTCAAAAAGCTTCAAACAAAACAGAACCATCTTATAAGAATCATGTTCTTTGCCACACTTTATGGTCCAAATACTGATAGTGCTCTTACACTTCTTAATCTATTAGACATTCTCAACCTTCAAAATATCCATAAACTCCATATTCTTACATTCACACATTACTGGCATGAGAAAATCTTCCAAGTGTATTCGATAATTTTTTTTAAATATTCAAACGATGTACATTCCTATAACACTAGATATGCATCAAAACAAAATTTACACAAACCAAAAGTTAAAATAAACACTGGGAAGAAAACAATTTGTTTTGTAGCAACAGAATTATGGAAAGAAATTCCTAACCATTTAAAAGACCTTCATTTTAAAAAAAAGTGAAAAACCATCTTTTGAGAGACCAATTAACATGAATTTTAATTCCTCATAGAAGTATTTATTACTTCTTTTCTTAAAGTGTATATGACACGAAAACATTCCATCATTTAAAATGTATAGTTTGTTAGTAATAATAAATATATCGTAACAAAATTTGTTTCAAAAGCTTATTTCTTGAGATATTTGCGAAAGTTAATCCCAATTTGTGACGTCATTTTGTTGACACGTACTCTAGATTCAGTAGTAATGTACTAAATATAGATTGTAATTCATATAGATTAACAACAAAAGACATATTTTAGTCAGCTTCATTTGATAGCTTACGTAGTACTCTTCCAATGTTGGAAAATTGAAAAGTGTACTACTTGAAATTAAGATTCTATATTCAAACATATTTCATGTATTTGCAACTAAATCTGGAGACTTGTAAACAAAATGACGTCACAACTCGTGCTAAAATTTTTTGAATTTCTAGAGAAATGCGTTCTTGAAACAAATTTAACTATGATATTCTTATTAATGCCCATAAACTACACATTCTTAACATTAAAATTTTTCGTGTCATATACACTTTAAAGGGGCACTTGGATGAATACACCCCAATTTTTGAAAGTGCGAATAATTGAAGTATATGAGAATAATATGACTCAATTATTTTAACCTGGGAGCCACTTGCTATTGAGATATTTTGGTTCAAAAGCAGAAAGAACAATAGGGTTGAGTAAATGACATCATTTACTCCAAATTTAGATGCTGAATAAACCTGATAATTTTTATCCGCTAAATTTTACTGTTAAGAAAGTATGTTGCTTGGCTACTATTGGGGCCATATAGATACGTTTAACTAAGTTTAAAGTCATTTCCGATTTTTATCCATTTTCATCCAAGTGCCCCTTTAACACTGTAATATGTATTTCCTTAACTTATCTATTTATGTCCTAATTTTATTGTCATTTTTTCTTTGTTTTCATCGTTTCTTACAATTCCATCCTTATATTTTCTATGCAATTATATACTTACTGAATTACTTTGTCGTTGCCTGATTACCAAAAAGTATCTTTCACATGGCTAGAGCCTAATCAAAAAACTTCCCAGTTTATTTAGGTTCTAGGCATAATTTACATGCATCGATCGTAAAATTCATTTTATTTAATTTAAATATTTTATGTAATTTATGTAATAATAGCTCATTTTTTATAATATAATTGATTGTAATAATTGTACAAAAATAAAAAAATTGAAATTGAACAAATTTCTCATAATGCTGTACCTTTGTATCTTGCTTAATTGTTTCATGATTTGTATAACAGTTATTGGGGCATGGGATCATTGCATCAGGACAGTCACTATCCTGGTGGTGTTGAAGATCATGTTGAATTACTTGTGCTTGGCAATCCTTGCAGGTCACTATTCTATGTATACACGCTTGGGTATGATCATCAATATATGTCTTCTCTGCACCATGTCTATACAGTTTGCATGAGTACATCATGTTTTTTGGTGTTTTTTAAGCTCTTGCAGCTTGTGGTTCAAGTCACATCTTTGTGAGTCCCTCATCTATACAAATCATCAATAAATAAATAATGTGAATAAAATATATATATCTACAGCTATAAAACATAAATATATTGGTATTATGTTTAACTACATGTAAACCAAACACCAGTGTCCAATCTCTAAAGCAACCTCTGGGCTGATCTAAGTCAGGGCATGGCTATAACTCACAGATTGA
This sequence comes from Actinia equina, assembly GCA_011057435.1. Lineage (NCBI taxonomy): Eukaryota > Metazoa > Cnidaria > Anthozoa > Actiniaria > Actiniidae > Actinia > Actinia equina. Next base: position 28,383 of record WHPX01000975.1, read on the forward strand.
ACCCTGAAACAACCTCTGGGCTAATCTAAGTCAGGGCATGGCTAACTCTCAGATTGAACCCTGAAACAACCTCTGGGCTGATGTAAGTCAGTGCATTACTAACTCACAGATTCAACCTTAAAACAACCTCTGGGCTGATCTAAGTCAGGGCACGGCTAACTCACAGATCGAACCCTGAAACAACCTCTGGGCTGATCTAAGTCAGGGCACGGCTAACTCACAGATCGAACCCTCAATGAACCTCTGGGCTGATCTGAGTCAGGGCACGGCTAACTCACAGATGGAACCCTGAAACAAAATCTGGGCTGATCTAAGTCAGGTACTCAGATTTATTTCTTGACCTTATTTCTTGTTCTATTACTACTATAATAATGATAATAACTAAGTATTTTATGCGCTCATGACATATCAAAATATCATGATCAAACTTCTACCATGCCACAAGTAGCACACTAATCGGGGACACTTACACAATAAAATAAGTAAATAAGTCAAAAATTATGTTAGCTAATAGTTGATGATAAAATATTATATGGACAAATAAGTAATAATAATAATATTTAAATAGTAATATATGTAATATAAGGATCTCAGATATTGAACTATGGTGTATATAGTATAATGTGAAGACATGACCCTGCGGCGCCTTCAGGAGATCCCTACTTCGCACCAGGCGAGACCACTGGTCATTCATCTGGAGAAGAGACAGGGATTGCCCTCCAGCAGCGAGAGCAGTAACGAACAAGGCCTAAAGATACTATTCCTGTAGATGTGGGAAACTGGAGACACCCTTAGCATGGGTAGCTAGGAAATTTGATAAGAATCATAAAATCTATAGTTTGCATTTGTAAATATGGATAACTTGGAAATTCAATTAGAATCATGAAATCAGTAGTTTGCATTTATAAATATTGAAGATGACATATTTTGCAGTCCACACATTGGTTGGTGTCAATAAGTGAAGATAGATCCATCATCCTTATGATGTTCTTAAATGATGAAATAGAAATAGTATTCCTAGTATTACTTTGTAATTGCGACCATAAGTAGGGCCCGAAGAATCTAAGTGAGTGCTTACCGTATGTTGTAGTTATTACTCTAGGTATAAAAAAGTCACTATTTCTCAAGTTATATCTAGCTGGTGAAGAACTAAACAATTCCGCCACATTCTGAGGTACTAGATTGTTTTTGACTTTGTACATAAATATGGCTATGTCTTGCAGACGTCTATTATGGAAAGTTGTTAATTTTGCACTAATAAGAAGTTCACTATATGGCAAATTCCAATCACAGTAGACTGCTCTGAGTCCTCGTTCATGAAATTTGAGTTGAAAAGTTGTTGTCTATTTTTTTACAGTTGACAGAGTGAATATACAGTGTATATGCAAGTAGTGCATTCAAACCTTGGTAAAAAGACAAAAGGTGATTCGAGCCAGATGCGAGCTCACAGACCAATAACAACAAGTGTGCTGTAAGAATGAATTAGCATAACAGCCAATTACAGTCTATTATATATAACCATACAACCACACTGGGGGTCAACACAAGGAATCCTGTGTGCTGTTTGGCTAGGCAAAAGCAATGAATCCAGGAGTCCAGCAGAATAATCTGATTAGTCCAGATAATTAGTAATCCAAAAACCCTAGTAACAATTTTCACTAGCCCAGAGGAAAGATTTCCTATAGTCCCAGACTAGTGGACCAGCATTAGTGTTGAGCACTGAAACAACTTCTGGGCTGATCAAAGTCAGGGAATATGCTACCACTTACAGATGGAACCCTGAAACCAGTCAGAAGAACATGCAGAGAAATCCTTGAGTAAAGGGACATACTGTACGTAACAATCTCTACCCACATGTGATGCCGAGACCAGGAATCAAAACTGAGACACTTAGTTTCCTGTCAGTTACAAGAATAGTAGCCATGGTAACAGTACTGTAGTTCTCTCCATCGGTATTGTCTTAAGATACCAATAAGCTACACCTCACCTAGAAGGCAGGGGCTATTTCACCTTGTACTATAATTTATACTTAAAATATATACTTAGATCTCTGTAATGAACTGATACCTTTGACAAGAAACTCAAGAAATAATCACAACAGATCCTTTAAAATTTCTCTCGAGAAAAAAAAACATTATATACAATACAGCTTTCTACCATGGACAATAAAACAATGGAACAATCTGAATTAGTCACAGCCCCAAAAGTTAATGCATTTAAAAGTAGGGTCTGTAAATTAGAACACTAACTTTGATCCTGGCCTACCCAAGCACCTGAGCCTCGAAGAGAGGGCATGCTTGTAATTTGGTAAATGTAAATAAATGTGAGGCCAATTAGGGGAATCAAGGTATAAAATATTATGAAGCATATATAAGGAGTACATATTCTGCTGCTGAATGTTTTCTCATCAGTTTAGTTATGGGTTTGATTCCTAGACTGTCCATCGTATGAGAGGTTCCGCATTTGAAACACAAGAATACTTTAATCATGGTTTACATGAAGGTTGTTGCAATTTTGTTTCTACTAATGTCCAGCATTTAGTATTATTATACATTTTACTAAGTATCTCAAATCTGATTGGTCGAGAGCCCTCAGCCAATCCCTGATATCATGTGAACTTGACATGATAAATGTATTATCTGTAGGTTTTCCTGCAGATAATACATTTATCATGTCAAGTTCATTCAAGCTCACGCTGTGGTAGCTTTGTTTTTATTCATTATGTGTATTTATTTCCAGAATTACGTACAAAAACAATTATTTAAGGAATCCTTAGCTTATTTTCATATATTTTATGAAGAATTCTCAAAATATTTCTGAATTAAGAATTTTGCGTTTTCACGCTACATCATGGCGTTCATAATTCTGTCTTAAATATCAAGACCTTGACGGTGTTATCTGCCTCAGCCTTCGGCTTCAGCAGATAACACAGCCTCGGTCTTGATAATTTACGATATCATGCTCAACCTCATCCAATAATTGCTTATTATTAGTTACTACAAATACACTAGCTCAAGCACTTAATGCAAGAAATGTTTTATGATTGAACTATTCACTTTATACAGAATTGATACTGGGAATATTAAATCAGGGGTTATCTGCACTTTAAGATTGAATGACAATACAAATACCCCCCCCCCCCCCCCCCAAACCTAGCAGTTACAAAATAGATTGATGGCTCGATATCCCACCCCCTCTAAAATGAATCCTCTGATAACAAACTGAAAAAGAAAGTCTTACTTACAAGTATTTTTCATTGCTTTTGATTCACCATTCTCCTTATCCTCCTCATCTTGAGCAAAACAGTAGACGTAAAGATTATTCACGATGTTATAAACAGTCAAGTTAAGAACCAAGCTGTGAGTGATCAGAGTGTTATCCAATGGACAATTATTGCACCTCTTCAGCCACAGTTCAATACACTCACTGCAGATTGCAGTATGCCCATCTTTGCAACTCACAGGGTCTTGCAACGCTCCATGGCTAGAAATAAAGTAAAAATAGAGTGCATTTAGTGATTCTTGAGACGAGGTATTCAACTCTATTCTCGTTTTGCTCACCATATTATATATTTTCATCACATGAATTCACAAACTTCTCGGAATTAAACCCCATTTTTCAAGCTGCTAGAGGTAAATATATATCTTATTGACCTATCTTAGAGTGAATTGAAGGTTTTTAGTGGATATATTTGGACGAAAGATGAAGGTTTTTATCGATCTCAGTGTTTTGAAATCTTGAAATTCATTATGCATTGCTCAGACTGAACTATGGCGGGATATCCCTTGAGCCTTTGCGTGCTCACTACTCACTAGGGAGGTGAGGGGATAATTTGTTCTTTCTTTAAAAACTTTAGAATTTTCTTATTGGATAAATATGTATCTTAATAAAAACACCGAAAAACTTAGAGATTTTACTTTAATAGGAAAGTATGAAAGCATTGAAAGAGTCTTAAGATAGACAGTAATAGAATTAAAAGACTAACTATGTTTAGAGTGAGCTGAGGTCTTACAGTAAGCACAGTTCTGGACAGAAATGCATATAACAACCGACCATCATTTATCGGACTGAAGAACTAGTAAATCACTACCTTTCATGGCCAATAATAAAAAACAACGATACAACACTATACAACGCACGCAGCAATAGCCTAAAAGGCATAGAGAACCGGAAGTACTAATAATAAAGATTTGTCGATTTGACACTGATAAGCTGAAGGCAAAATAAGATAGGTCTAAACATACATGTGAGACTAGATTCCTAGATTTTTGGAAGGAGCTGCAGGTCATAGAGTAGTAGTAAAAAAATTGCTCAAACATGAACTCCAGAGTAAAGAAAGAGCTAATAGCAGTGATAGTGGAAGCAAGGCAGAAAGTTTATAGTGATTAACTATGCCATACACTGATGCTGTTTTGAAAGAGAGAAGATTAATGAAAACGAAAATCAAAATCAAGAATAATGGATCATGCCAAAATGCTACAAGTATGGTGCCCTGCTGATACTGTTTTTTCAATGTTTTTGTTCTGTTTCGATATTCTGCCTAACGCATGCGCACTCCCCGAAGACTTCTTCATTCCAAGTGAGAATCTCGTACCCTGAGCCTGCGTTTCTTCTGGCCTGCATGGAGGTTGTCCAAAGTGTCCAAGTGATCGAGAACAATTTCACTAAGATGAAGACCAAAAATTACGCTTTTCTTCTGATCTTGCTCATGATTAACGGTGACGGTAAGTATGTTTCAATTACTTATCAAGCAGTCGGTCTATACAATTTTATATAGTTGCTTTATCGGTTTGTCCTATGTCTTTTTTCAATACTCGGAATCGAAGTGTCGACGTTTAAGTTATCCCGAAGGCTGATAAGGCTTAACATTTTTGGGAAGGTACATCAATTCAATACACTATTCTTTCTCATTTGCTCAGTATTTTATTAATTCCAATCAGTAGTATTATTGACATCCTAAGATCATATCCGAATATCTTTAAATTTGTACTTCGACGTAAGTCGCTCCAAAAGTAAATTCAAGATGGCGGACATCAAAATGCCAACCCAAGCATATCTAATGAACTTTCCTCGGGATTTTTGAAAGAACTGCAAGAATTTGAAGATGACAACAACTGAAGTTATGTTAAGTGAGTCTTAAACTACATATTTGGGTAGTTAAATTTTAGTGCCCGGCCCATGGCAGCGGAACTGAACGATAATCAGTCACAGAATACGGACTATTTTTCATTCGAGCTGGAACTTTGCTGAAATAATCTTTGATACATAATCAATCACTCACTGAAATATCTTTCTAATATTTGAAAAAAAAGTGTCAAAATTTTTACAATTTATTTTCGTCCGCCATTAACTCGTAGACTCACGGTCCTGAATAGTTATTATGTACAGCGGTTTTATGCTGTGACGTCGTACATGCAACCCATTCATCTTAGCTTCGTTTTTCTTGTTGAATTTAAACGCGTTATTGTGAAAAGAATCAATCTAAATAGTCTATTTTGGATCTTGGATACATTTTCAAATGATGAAAAGTCACTTTGTCTATTGAAGAGTTAAAACCAGTTGCTAATAATGAAGAAGTTATCGTGTATAAAAGAGAAGATGAAGCCGAACTAGAAGAAGAAGCAATGCTTGCGAAGAGATCTTCATAAGAATTCCTTACTTTCATTCCAATATTTGTAGTTGGAACGAAACACGAGGGTTTCAATTAACATATATGAGCGGTTTATTTATTTTTTTCGTGTCGTATTTAGTAATGGTTTAAAAAGAATTTTTACGAAGCCAACAAGTTCTTGTCGTCACTTTGCTCCGTATTGGACTTTCAATGATACCGAAATTTGTGCATATTTACAAACATTTGCTACATGCATGCATGCAGTCCATGATATTAACTTCTCAAACTCATTAATAATATTAATGCATTCGCTCAGTAATCAATGGATGAACACTTTTCGGATCACGTGGATGCATGGGTTTTGAAATTAAACCTAATGAAAGAACATTTTCATCACTAGCGTTCGAAATATTTTCACCACTAGTGTTTGAAATATTTTCTTCACTAGTGCTGAAAATATATCATACATATTATATCTACATATTTGTCGTGTTTGTCTCAAAATAGCTAGAGGAATTTCTCATCAACTTTCCACCCATTTGCTTCATTTCACTACCCTCCATTAGTACTTTTTATACTTCTTTTCTTTTATTACCTTGGACTTACCATGTCTCAAAAATGGGATTCTTGACGTGATAGTCTAGTGCGTTACCAACTATCAAAACGAGGAATTTGCTGACAAAGTTGGGTTGGAATTACTTCTCTAATAATAATAATAATAATAATAATAATAATAATAATAATAATAATAATAATAATAATAATAATAATAATAATAATAATTTTATTCTAGCGCATTACATAATATCTCAATGCTCTTACAATATAGAATAAATCAATAAATAGTGAATAAATGAATAAATAAATAAATATATATATATATATATATATATACACTGCAATAATAATAATAATAATGAGCTAATAAATATAATTTTTAATTAACTATTAAAAACATTATTATTTATGCGTCAAATAGGAATATCTTAAGTTTTCCTTTACATGATTGATCACCAAATTCTCTTGAAGCGACTCCAGGTTCGGTATGTTATTCATGGTTTGGCTTTAGAGTGGATCAATTCTTACATAAGTGGACGAAAACTATCAGTGAAGATTGGACAAACAACATCAGTACAACGATCTTTATCTCGAGGTATACCACAAGGCTCGGTCCTCAGTCCACCCCTTTCCTCACTCTATGTCGCACCTATTGAAGATATCATCGAAAGTCACGGTCTCAACTGTGCTATCTATGCCGACGATACCCAACTGTATGTAACATTAGAGAAGTCTAAACACCTAGATGGTGACATTGCTAACCTACAGCAGTGCATCGCATCTATCCTCCACTGGATGGCAGCTAACAACTTAGTATGTAATGAATCCAAGACCGATGTTATCCAGTTTTCATTTATTATTATTATTATTATTATTATTATTATTATTATTATTATTGTTGTTATTATTATTATTATTATTATTATTATTATTATTATTATTATTATTAAAAGATTCAGTGGATGTAGCGTTCCTTATAGATAGCGGCAGATCGTTCCACAATATAAGCGCACATATGGAAAAAGCGCGAGACCCGTAGTTCTTAGTTCTGAACTTTGGTCTTGATAGGCGTAAGTGGTCGTTAGTATTAGATCGTAGGACTCTGTTTGGCTTGAGTAGGGTGAGCAAATCAATCAGGTATCCAGGTGCCATGCCATTTAAGACCTTGTAAGTAATCACCAGGATCTTGTAAGTGATGCGCTTGCTTACAGGGAGACAATGAAGATTGTGTAAAATAGGTGTGATATGGTATAATGAGTTAATAATTTATTATGCAGAAAAAGAAGTTTGCTTGTTTTTATTGTGTTATGTAATTAACATACGTAGAGCAGTTGTATGGTAAAAACATCAATAAAATATAGATCCAACTCAACTTTATCATGCCAAGGGTCCAAGGTTCGAGACATGGTAAAAGTCCGTGGTAAAAAGAAAAGATAAAGGTAATTACATAAGTAGATAATAGATATAAATAGATAAATAAAACACTAGTGATAAAAATATTTAAAACACTAGTGATGAAAATGGTTTTTTTTCATCAGGTTTCAAAGCCCATCCACGAAAATCCGAAAACTACCCATCCTTGGTTGCTGAGCTTATGATTTTTTAAAATATGAGTTTGAGAACTACTGATCGAATCGAGCTCGTTTTTATCTGATCCTCAGTTTTATTACCCTCTTGTTTTGAATTCGAACCACCGGGTTTCAATAAAGCGTCGCTTTATTCCATTTCGGCTTTCCGATGTATGAGCTTCAGACGACACCGAATTTGGGGGGAAATATGTCAAATATATTCTAATGTAGCCGTGCTTTCTTAAACATTACCATGTATGCAATTGCACGGAAGACAGCCGTTTTGAAAAATAGGTCTTTCTTTTCAAATCGCTCATCGATTACCATATTTCCAGCTGACAGTCAAGCAATATTATTACAAATAACTACAAAAGAGGGGGAAACAAGAGTTTTTCCCAAAATTAATTTTTCTTAACTTTGATAAATTTTGAACCTGATGGCGTACAGCATAAGTTATCACGTACAGTGACGTTAAGTTGAGAACTTAAGTTTTAATTCTCAACGAGGAGTACTTTTAACAAACTTGTCGCTTCGATTCAATTGAGAGAATTTTCTTGAATCAGTAAGCAATCCATGGCAAGGCTACATATGTTTCTTTCGAGTTTTTATGATTACAACGAAAAATGTCGAGATAAAAACTATACATCACCTACTTGTCTCTTCGGGAACAGAGGTCTTCGCTACTTCTAAGTTCTTTCAAGAAGCAGATGATATGTAAAACTTAAGTTTTCATGGTCAGTAGTTTTTATCACAGAAAACAATTCTGCTAACCTTGGTTGGCGTATATTTAATGACACGGAACGAAATTGTCTATTAGTCCCAGAAACTTCTTTCCAAAAACAAACGCTTTTCTTTTCTTGTTTACCGCAAGAAACTATTGACAACTGGGAGAACGGGAGAACAAACATCGAGGGATAATTTTTTACGCTAGTGTTTGCGGATTGGTTAGTCATTCAATATCCTAACAAATTCAAAAGCTCTCTGTCTCAGTGTTGTTTTAGAAAATTTAAAAACATTATTCTAGTAGCCGGGTTTTTAGTACGAATAAACCAAAGTACTGCACGTAACATATTTAATAAAGGCTATAAGCATTATATATATATATATATATATATATATATATATATATATATATATATATATATATATATATATTACCTTGGTGTATTGTCGGGTGGAACTTCATATGTCACAAGTCGATCATCAGAATATTGCCAACTAAAAATTATTCTAAAAATTGAGTCCTAAGCGTAGAGCTCAGTGAAGCAATGCTATTAAAAATCATTAGACATTACATTTATGTAAATTTTTTATCATTGATATCGAGTAATTTTTTTTCTTTCTTACTGCATTAATAGCTTTTTTCATTGTATATCATTTC